>VYZU01064607.1:6479-50025 GCA_013401355.1 Ceyx cyanopectus | reverse complement strand
CTAGCATATAGAAATCAGAGAAACTTTTAAAATCACAGTCTCTACAGAGCTAACAAATCTCCAGAGATACAGAAACATCTGTAATTTTATCTGACATAGGTACCTGTATACCCAATCCCACTCTTAAAACAAGCCAAAGGAAAAGAAAAAAAAAAAAAAGATGTTGGCTACTGAATCATTCTGCTTTTCTTCCAAAGGCTATTTTGAGATTACTAATATTTCTTAGTTCCCATCAATAAAAGATACAGCACAATTCTTTCTCCCTAGCCCTGCAAAGACAAACCTTAGACACACAAGTAGATCCACTTTGGTTTCAGTGATGCAACTTGCATCTTATTCTTATCCTCCTTCCAAGCTGCCACAATTTTAACTCTGTATGAGGTTTCTAGGAAGAAAAAAAAGGTATGTGCAATCTTTTGTATTTTTGGACTTCTTCTATTGTTTAATTTGCTACCATTGAAGCTAGAAGTAGACTGACTGGTAGATCAGTTAACAAAATCAGAGATTAATAGAATGTTAAGGGATGGAAGGACCTTTGAAGGTCATCTAGTTCAGCCCCCCTGCTAAAGCAGCTTCACCCAGAGTAGGTTTCATAAGAACATGTCCTTGTGAGTTTTGAATATATCAGGAGAAGGAGACTCCGTAACATCTGCAGGCAGCCTATTCCAGTGTTCTGTCATCCTCAAAGTAAAGCATTTTCTCCTTTTGTTTAGGTCAAAATTCCTCTGTTCCAGTTTGTGCCCATTGCCCATTGCCTATTGTCCTGTCACTGAGCACCACTGGAAAAACAATATAGGAAAAATAAAATAACAATATAAGACAATGAAATAGCAATATGAAAAAAAAAGTTTTATATAAAGTACAGTTTGCATGAGAGCAAATCATGGCACACACTAGGAACTGATGTAAGGGAGTAAAGCAGGGAAATAAATCATATCAGGATGTCAAGCAGAACGGTATTGTATCTTGATGTTTTGGATATCTCCAATTAAGTGACATAGAAACCAGAAGTTAATTTATTTTATTCGATTATAAATCCATTTAAATTAATTTTCTCCAGTTTTCATTGGCTATAGCACAAGAACAGTGAAAGGGACCAAATGGGTCTACTACTACTGAAAAAAAAAGAAAAAAGAAAAATCAAACCTTTTTTTCTTGGAATCTTTTCAAAGACTATCATTTAGTGACTACATTTTATTTACNGATAGCTATTCTCTGTGATAGAAACATGAAAAGAATTAGACTATATCTGAGGATAGATTGATAAACCAGATATAGAATATAAGTAAAATTTGTCTGTATTTAATGAACACTGAATTTATAGAACCAGAAAAGGGGAAAATATGCATCAAACAACCATTAGCCATAGCAATAGAACTGCTATGTTTAGAGTTAATTATTTGGGCTTGAAAACTTATGCAGCAAAGATAAGAAAGGTAATATGCTGGTACCTCTGAAGAATATACAGGAAGTATTGCAGAAAATGAGACCACAAGAATGACAAACTTGGCTAAACCAAATACCCAACGTTTCATATTCAACAACGGCCAGCAACAGATGCCAATAGAAAGGATAAAAATAGTTCAAGTACACATTTACACTTTCTCAACCTTCAAAAATCCATGGATCTTAGATCTGAGCTAGAAATGTCTTTTTGAGGTGGTATTTTGGGCCAGACTATTAAGAGTGTGGGAAAAGCCACAGATGTTTAAAATTGGATGTTTGTGTTGAACCCACTCTAAAGCTTCTATACCAAGTTTCTAAGATATGACTACAACTCAGTTTTCTTGTATCTTGTTTATTAAAAGCTATTGGAGTCTTTAATATCCAGTGCTAATTGGGGGTGGGGAGATGTGCTAAAACAATGCAGAAGCATCAAACATTTTCCCTAAAATCTGCACAGTAGCTATGAAACCTCTATGATATAGTTGACAATAGTTGCCGAAAAATCAAGACAAAGATAGTACAGTTGCAGTTTGTTACAGTTCACATATACTGATGTACCTACTCTCATGGGTTATTAAGATTTAGAAAAATAAATTTTTAAAATAATGAAAAGTATGGATGTTCCAGTTTTAGAACACCAAGACCCACAAAGTATTTAGGAGGAAGAAAAACCCCAACCAAACCCACAAAAAAAACCCAACAAAACCAAACCAAAGCAACAAGCAAAACAAAATAAAAATCAACAAGGGATGAAATGAGCATAAAATGACAAGACAGAATGCTGGCTCCACTGTCATGTAACCTCCCCATTTCCTACTTCTTCTCACACTCTATTTCCCCCCTGAATTTGTATTCCATGTTACAACTCGACCACTGCAAACTCACACAAGATGGAATGTGATCAAAACTTAATATCAGCTGTGTGGATCAGAGACATTATCCCCCATGGAAGAGTATTTAGGAACATTAATAGAGTGGTGGATATTCAGGTTCACTGTACACACAGGGTGAAAAAAGGAATCACAATAACATTAATGCCAATCAGTACAGTTTAATGTGAATCGGATCTCATTGATAGGAACTGTGTCCTGTTGAGATTACAAATATGTGACAAAGTTATCCATGAATACATACTCTCACCTGGTAGTTAATCACATTCTGATTAATAAATTTGCTCTTTAAAAAAATAAATTACATGGTATATATTGAATGGATTCATACTGCCTGATAGCAAAGCTAATTGCTAACTGATAGTCATCATCTAATAGGAATGTTTTCAATCATATGCCACCATGATCTAATCTTGGCCCCACACTCGTCAATATTGTTACCAATGATCTGGAAGAAAATATCATTGCTGGTAAGGTCTGTAGATTACACAAAGTCAGTGAAGTGGCAAATTAGGATAAAGACAGGTCCGTTCTACAGAGTAAGCAGGTTTGCTTAGCAAGACAAGACCACCTGAGCATCATGCCTTTTAAAAGAAGCAAATTTAAGGACAAGCATCTGTGAAAATTGAATTTAGGTCAGAGTTACAGGAAGGGAAAACAGGATTTGAAAAAATGCTTTTTCAGAAGTGACAGATGATGTTCACAAACATGAGCTCCTGTTATAATGGAATATGTGAAAAGCCAAAGCAGTAGTTATATTCAGAAATTTAAAAAGTAATACTGAGAGTATGCACAAACTGTTTATTCCACTGTATATACCCATTAATAATGTTAATAAAATAGTTTAAAAAAGTCTGTTGTCTGTAAAGAAGGATGATTACAAATTGAAAATTTTCAATGAAGATCCAAAAGAGCTACCCAAGACTTAGGAAATCTGACTTTTTTCTAGGACCCTATTGCTCAGGCCTTTTAATGTACATGGGAAAGGTTATGAGTTGGTTTGATCACTGTGTGTGTCAGGGAAAGAGTTATGACTAACATACAGTGACAAAGAATCTTCCACTGGCTAGGAAAATGAAACTAGACAAATTTAGACTAGTAGTAGGTGATTTTTAACAGTGAAAGCAATCAATTGATAGAATAATTTATTTTCTGACATAGTGGTTCTTCTGCTACTTGAAGGCCCTACAATTTGTAAAATATATTCTTTAATCCAGCGAAGCTTGTAGGTGCAGGAATGAGTACTTACATTTTTTATGTCATGAAGCATGTCAGAATAGATGCTTATACAGATCTGTCTGTGAAGGATGTGAGATGTTGTTATACATTAAAAAAAGAGTGACAGAAAAGATTAATAAAATGAACCAATAATGCAAGCAAGAAGGTAAAAATTACATTTCCTGAAATAAGGTGAAGAAAAATTGCCATGTTAGCATTTGTCCTGGTTTGGGTGAGAACAGAACTAAATCTCTCCAGTGATTTTACTTTTCAGCTCATTTGTTCTATCTAACTGTACTGTCTGAAGTTAGCAGCATGTTTTCCCAAGCAGTGTCTGCTGGCAGCAGTGATAACATCCCATGGTTAGAGTTGCTCCCAAGGATTGATGTGCAGCCCAGGGCCACTGCTGGATCTTGTGTACCACATTGGGGGTGCAGAAAATGAAATGCTGCATCTGCAGGAAGGAGCAGACAGGACAGGTGACCCTAAACTGACCAGCGAGGTATTCCAGCCCATAGAGCTGTATAAAGCTGAGGGATCACAGGGGTCTCACTCCACTCAGCTCAGGTCTTCCTTGCTTCTTCAATGGCCAGCATCTTAGGCTGACTCTGTCTATTCTGCCTTCAATCCCAGTCTATGTGTTCCTGAATCCAGTACCAGAATCCAACTCCTGAATACAGTTCCTGTCTGACACTGGACCTGGTATGGGACTTTCCTGTTCCACAGCATCGGTGGTGACAGTGATGTAATTGCCATCAGGGTGAGGGCTGTTTAATTCTGGTTTTGTATATATTCTTATATAGTCCATTTTTAAATTATTATAACTTTCATTACAGTTGTTTTATTTTCCTTTTCTAATTTATAA
Source organism: Ceyx cyanopectus (assembly GCA_013401355.1). Classification (NCBI taxonomy): domain Eukaryota; kingdom Metazoa; phylum Chordata; class Aves; order Coraciiformes; family Alcedinidae; genus Ceyx; species Ceyx cyanopectus. The sequence goes on along the minus strand of VYZU01064607.1, from coordinate 45,606 downwards.
GTTTCTGTCTCTTATTCCCTTTTTCTTCCCCCAAAAGACTAGCTGCTTCTGATGACTGGGTCTTCTCAACCAGTGGACAGTCATCAAGTAAATGTGGCAGCATCACAAAGATGCATGAGAGGCTCATTTATCTGATGCCTTTCTCAGTTTCCATATTGTTACTATGTTTCTGATTCCAGCTTGCAAAAGCTTTTAAATACTTTCACATGACACAGATTAAATTTTTTATTTTTTGGGGGGGAATTATTGTTGTTGTTAGTTGGTTGGTTGGTTTGTTTTTGTTGTTGTTTTTTTGTTTGGGTTGGTTGTTTTTTTATTCAGGGTATCATGCTCTATTAATCTAATGACCTCTAGTATTTTGGTTTTTCCACTATTACCTCCAAGTCAAGATATTTTCTGAAAGCATACTTATCTGAAGTGAAAAAGTAGAATTCTACATCACAGTCTACAAGATTATTCCAGTACAGATTATCTTTGATTATATTTACTTAACATACCCAATATGGGTCAAAAGCTCATAATGAGAAAGAGACCTGACTCCAAGTCATGTACCAGGCACTAGAACAATGCATACTTCAGGCTGCTCTGTGAGTTTGCATAAACTTTCCCTGAATGCCATGTATCAACCAATCGATGTTTTCAGCAACTGCTAATTAGCACTATTCCAGACCTGACTACATTATTAGTCAGTGCTGCAGCATAATTCAGTTCAGCCTGTTTGTGTGAAAGAAATGTGTTTCTAAATAGAAGTCTAAGTGCTGCCTGGTGAATTTTTTAAAGTATTTGAACATCAGTGTACCCATGACAAATAAAGCCAGTTGAAGATCTGTCCTGTTTATAGCTTCAATATATAAGGTCAAGGAGGACCGTTCTTAGATAAACCAGTTTGCTCATAACTGGACAAACATTTCTTAAAGCAGGTGTTCTAGACAGACAACAAAATTCCCTGAACTTGACCCCATCTCTCAATGCAATAAGTTTGAGAATACTGTTCCAACTTCTACCTCAGTATATCCCAAGATGACTGGTTCATCTTTCCTTACCAGTGTATGTAAAGCTTTTAAACCTGCTAATGACTATTATTGTCATACTCTGAAGGGCAAGTACTTTCTGCCAGACTCTCTGACAAATTTGTCTTTATTTTCAGGACTGAGGCAAATCTCTCTCATTAAAAGTATCCTCCTGGAGGTTTTCAGCCCTGTAGGAGTACATGCTCAGCATCCAGAAAAGAAGACGCTGCCACAATTGTGAGCCTGCAACTCAACCCACAGGTCTCCCAGCAGAGCAATTGCCAATGTATGGTTGTCCCTTGGTGCCTGAATAAATGCATATTAACCCTTTAAAATGGTGAATTTACTCTGATTTGCTGTGCTTAACTTTTATTTCAGAGATATATAAAGGCCACCACTGGCAAGAATTTTTATAGATGGAGGAAGACATAGTATCCCACATTCATCACATAATTTCTATATGTCACTACTCAGGCTTTCTAAGTTGTCTTTTAAGCAAAAACTTGTCTTGACTATCTCATTGGTATCTCTGGTAACACAATGTGAAAAACATTGTCTGCCTCTATAACACAATAAAATTGACCTATAGCCCAGTCTGTTTCTGATAGCTGAAGGTTATTTTGCTTTGACATACCCTTGCAATGTCCTCCTCTTTAATTAATAATGTTGCTGCCATGTGTTATGAAAGTCACTCTTGCACATACTGTTATCTTTCCAGATTAGGCGTTTTATAAGTCCTTAAAAGTTTCAGCCTTAAGAAATGCATAAAGTATTTTCAGTCAGAAGTCCAATCTATCTACATGCACAAGAGCTGAAAGATTTTTCATGCTAGCGATAGTACTTCTAGGCTTTTATTATTTCTGCTTGAGCAGAAAGAAGTAAATATGTCTTGAGACAAGGGAGAAAGTTAATAAAAAATGTCCTTTCCTTTTTGTGCTAGACTCTGTTTAAAACCAGTGTGTCTGTCATGAACAAATTAATTGGATTAGCTCTGCTTCAGCCACAAAGGACAAGAGTATGTGTCACAAGCATATTTCTATAATGAACCATCAGTGCACTTGTATACAAAGGGACTGATCCTGAAATCTTATTCAAGAAAGTTTTATGATTAGCATTAAGATTACAATTCAGTCGGTGGGATACAAGTAAGAAAAGAGATGCATGTTCTAACTTTATCTATACAAATTTTTAAAAAGCCCCTGCACTGGTGAACTAATGATGGAAATAAAAAAGACCTGCATGGTGAATGGTGGTATAGAATGGAGACTTACCCTCAACAATCCAGCTAGTCAGTGGATGGGTTCTCACTGTCAACAAATCTTAGAATGGTATCTCTGGAGATATTGTCCATGAAAATTTCACTGTGATTTGGGATGAGGTGCTGGAAAGCAGTTCTGCAGAAAAGGACTTGGGGGTGTTGGTGGATGAGAAGCTGGACATGAGCCAGCAGTGTGCAATCGCAGCCAAGAAAGCCAATGGCATCCTGGGCTGCATCAGAAATGTGGCCAGTAGATGGAGAGAGGTGATTCTGCCCCTCTGCTCTGCTCTGGTGAGACCTCACCTGGAGTATTGCATCCAGTTCTGGAGCCCTCAGCACAGCAAAGACATGGACCTGATGGAGCGGGTCCAGAGGAAGGCAACAAAGATGGTCAGAGGGCTGAAACACCTCTCTTATGAGGGTAGGCTGAAGGAGCTGGGGTTGTTCAACCTGGAGAAGAGAAGAGAAGGCTCCAATCTTATAGCCACCTTCCAGTAACTGAAGGGGGCTACAGAAAGGCTGGAGAGGGGCTGTTTCCAAGGGCCTGTAGTGAAAGGACAAGGGGTAATGGGTTTAAATTTGAGAAGAGGAAATTTAAACTAGATATCAGGAAGAAATACTTTACCTTGAGAGTGGTGGATCAGTGGAATAGGCTCCCCAGGGAGGTGGTTGGGGCACCATCCCTGGAGATATTCAAGGTGAGGTTGGACAAGGATCTGAGCGGCCTATTCTAGTTAGGGGTGTCCCTGCTCACTGCAGGGGGGTTGGACTGGATGACCTTTGGCCGCCCCTTCTAGCCCTAACTATTCTATGATTCTATATTTTGCCTTATTTAGAAACAATTGTAATTTTTTTTAATTGAAGTCCCAGTAAAACTGTTAAAAGGGGAATGACTTGTCCTTTAGAGGTCAATGAAAAATTACCTGTGAATTAGATCATAAGGACAGATGTCTTCTAAATGTACAGGCCCTCTAACCATGGCAATCTTTCTGTTGTCTGGGATGCTGATTTCGCAGTTGGAATTAACTATCAATTACAGCTATTTTACCATCTTCCATTTCAGCAAGGGCTGAAACTATTTCTTAAAGCTTTAACTTCTCATTCTAAGCATTGTGAAAATACACACCAACATGTAATGACAGTCTCAAGGAGCTTCCCGATGAAGACTAAGCAGGAGTGTTTATCACTACCCGGCACATCCGGCATTTGTAGATTCGCAGCTGCAGTTGGATGGGAGGGAGGCTGTTACATTTACACTTGGCATGAATAACTATTCACCTAGGATGTACCATGCAATTGTTGACTTCTGTGTCCGAAGAAGACAGAGAGGTTTGGGGTTGGACCTGGAAGTCAAGGCATTCTTTAAAGAATTTTCTATGTGGCAATAAACTGTGGTTTCACATACACGTGCTTGCACAGACTCTTTCTTTCTCCTTCTTTCTTCCTGTGTTGTTTGTGAGCAAATTAATGGGCAATGAATTACTAGTATCTGTAATACAAGCCTTCCCACTTGCTGAAATCAGATACACCTTTCAGTTATGAGAGGCATAAATCCTTATTAACTATTAACTACTGATATAGCTAGCATAGAATTATTCAAGCAATAAAAGAGTTTATTTTTTCCCTCAGTTAGTTGTAAATGAGTCTAGAGGGAACCCAGGAGTTTTCAGTTAAGCTCATTTCATACCTGTAGCAATAGCTTTAAAACCTAATCCTGGATATGTTTATACATTTTTAATAGAACCCAAATTTTACATACAGTATCCTCCAGTGGCTTCAACTGCTGCAGCATCCTCCTGAACAGTGTTTCACATAATAGGCTCAGCAGGTTCAACACTTGATTATCTTTCCTCCAGTTCAATATCTTCACTTTTCCCTTCGTTATACACCGACAAGGGGACTATACATAGGTTCTCTGTGGAGGATGCCTCGTACATGAACGTGCAAGTAATGCAGAATCAATGTTCTGGCTGAATCCAGTATTCAAGGAATTTAATTGAATTATTGAAATTCAGGGTTGAACCCCTGGGACATTGATCCTGTATTGTCAGCCTCAAATCCGAAGTGCACTGCCTGCTTGATAATGTGTTCATAGGATTTGCAGGAGAAGGGGTGGTGAATCAAAGCCTGTGACAGTATAGCTAACTGACAGAAAACAGAGAAACCGATGCTGAATACATTTAAAAATAAATCAATATAGACCGGCCTGATTGAACAATTCTGGCAATGCGTTGTGCTGGCATGGCTGCTGACTTACCAATTTAAGAGTAGGCTCAGGATTCATGGTAGCTGGAAAGCTGGAGAGGTCTGTCACTAGGGTGATGTATTTAACTTCCAAGACAGAGAATATTTGCTCATCTGTTTTCATTGCCAGAGGCTAGAAACTATTGTTGTGGCTGCCAAGTGAAACAAAGGGGGATTAAAAAAGAACAAAATGATAAAATAATACTTGCAAAAAGCTAAAAAAAAATAAATCCAAAGAAATGGCTTTCATTTAGATTGACATGAGTGCAAATGCTTTGCTTATTTTGCTCATATACCAAAAGATCATTGAGAATTTGAGGCTAGGGTCAAAAACAAAGTAAAAAAAAAGAGAGGAGTTTAAAAACATTTCTGCAAAATAATGCTTAGCCTTTACCACCTCCCCTGAGTGCTACATCATGTTCTTCAAGTGAGACCACTGCAAAAAGGAGACAAAACAGAGACAGCTGCAGGACTGCTCTGCCCCATTGTGTGTTGTTCCTTCCATTGTTCTCTCTCACCAGCCCACCTGCTTTATTTAATGTATTATTGTCTGCTTCCCTTGAAATAGGACCTGAGTACACTTGGCTGAGCTGGATTGAATGGCTGTCACTTCTGCAAGAGGAATGCAGCTTTATAGCCTTTCTGCAGCATTATTCCCTTTGCTGAGTACAGACATTAGACAGTTCCTTCTTCCAGTACCACAGTATGGGCCAAAGCCTTCCTTTTAGCCTTCCTTCCATCTATAGCTGGGCCAGTGTGAGATATCAGCAACTCAAAGCCTTCAGGACTGAGTTGTCTAAGAGATCTGGTACTTTCTATACCTGTGGAGTCAAGTGGCTCAACCTGCCTAAACCCACAGCATGTGTACTTTTCTAGAATCAAACTATGAATGGGCCTTGCAGGATGTACAGGACCCTTGACTCCAGTGGAAGTCAAGGTCATCCAGCAGTGCCATCAAGGGATCATTGCCTTACAAAACTGTGGTGCATAAATATCTGCCTAAGGCCAAGCATTTGAGGAATAGAGAGAAAATCAATGCGAGACCAAAGGAGATGTTTGGCACCTTTCACCTTCCTAAGAGCTCTGTTAATTGGATTGCTGAAAAATGGACCTACAGCATCTTTCAGAAGTCCTACAAAATTTGCTGCCTAGTTGCTATGATAGTTAGCTACCCAATCCTTACAACTTCAATCTAAAATACAGAATGTACAGCAGAACAATGGGTAACTGGTCCCATTACATCTAGACCCTGAAAAATCTACACACGTTCTGCAACAACTTCAACATACAAGCAACAGTATTCATTATTTCTACATTCATTAAATAAATCATCTATCTGGCAGCCCAGCCACACCTCTTTTTCTTACATTCTTACTCCACCAACAAACATAGCATCTTGACACCTGCAATCTAAATTAGGTGTAAACAGCCACATCAGATCAATATATACCCACATTCTCAACACAGAACAGCTGCTGGAGTTCAGAGTTGCAGAGGCTCTTGCAAAGCTCTTGCATGGTGAATTTCAGCTTAACTCCCTGTGGGATAATGCATGTTTTTCTCTGCCCTGTGGGATAATGCATGGGTTTTTTTCTGCCCTGCTCTTGATATCTACTTCTCAATCAAAGGTGTTTGTGGCTACATCAACAATGCTGTACAGCAAGACAGAGGGAAAATTACTGTAAAACCAGAAGAAATCCTTGGCTTTGAGGCCTTCAGGTTCTAGGTCTTAAGCCAAAGGCTAAATAGTTATCCTCTCTACATTAAGATGTATCACCATGTAGTATGAGAGGAGTCTCAGATCAGAGTCCCTCTCTCTACACTGCTGAAACTTATTGTCATGCAGATGCTCCTCTCCACCCATGGATCTAGAAGATATCAAAAGTCCACAGTTATTTTACAGTGTAAATTGAACTGTATTTGCTGAGACACTATTGTTGTCACTGCTTTTCAAGTAACTCTACAAGCAAGAGGATATTTTAAAACAAACTGGCTTCAGTATGTATGACAAAACTGTTTTCTATGTTTTTCATCTTTCTTTGTCTATTTTGTTCTACCCCATTCATATTTTACTTCCGCAAATTTAAAATAACACATTAATTTATTAGAAAAATGACACTCTGTAAGTGCTAACATAGCAGAAGACAAAAGAAGTGATGCTCCAAATGTTTCCAACTAAATAACCAGAGCTATGTCAGGGGACACTACTCTGAGCAGTCCTGGCAAAGTGTTTGCTGTTTTGGCATCATTAGTGTTATACAATTTAAAAACAGGCAGGAGTTTTGGTAGGAAGAATGTAGAAAAAATCAACATAGGGGTAAAGCATTTCGTTTTCAGGCCTCCCAGGGCATATGTATACTACTGTATAAAATGAACAAAACATTCTCTGGCCATAAGGGGATGTGGCAAGGCAAAGCTGGTGCCCCTTTGGCAGCTAACCTCTTTCCCTGAATACAAAGTCTCTTCTGTACTGTGCATTTGGGTTCATTCCAGATCATGGACCATGTTCTCAAACAAGCAACATATTAGGAAACATACAAACTGCAAAATTAGGTGTGCAAGGCAGAGAAAGGACTTTGTGTCCTCTCCTCAGTTCATGAGGTTCACTCTTATTACTACCCAGATAAATAAACTGAAAAAAACCTCCAACATAGAGTGGCATTTCTGTAATGCTGAGGAAAAGGATCTTCTTTCAGAGTATTTGTATTTAAACAAACACAAAAGCAACAGCCTTCAATTAATTTCTGTTTTTCCACATAGCTCTCTGGAAGGTATGAGTTGTACATTTTCTTGGTAATAATTATTATTTAATAACCACTAGTAATGAACCTCACTCTTTTTTTTTTCCTTTCTTTTTTTTTTTTTTCCACTAAGGACAAGAGCTAAAGCTCAGTGAAATGAGTAGAAACACTTCTGAAGATCTTAACAGGAAATGGATCCAATCCTCTTGGTCCTGTATTTCCCCTGCAGCATTTTTCTTTTTACATTGGTTCCTCTTTCCCTCTTTTGTTACCATCCAATTATGATCTTCATTAACATAAATCAAATGCTAACATATGATCAGTGCATTCAAGTAAAAACAGCAAAATACACAAAGATGCTAACAAATGTGAATTCAGAAAAAAAATATATGTGTCGAGCTGTAAAAGTTACTTTGCTGATAATTCAGTCACTTTCTATTTAGAAGAAACTTTGCTTTTGGAGAAGGCATGAAAATGTTTCCTGCATTCCTAGAATATTCTGTGGTCCACATGGGATTCATTAATGTAGTCCACATATGGGAATCCTGGGGGACTCTCTAATACACCAGAACATTGCTGTATATCTTCAGGGAAAAAAAAAAAAAAACAGTCTGAGAAAATGATTGGGGCTGGGGAAGTGTTATAGCAACATGCTGTTTATTTTCACAAATACAATTTCTTTTTTACACTCCAGGAGGGAAAAGAGAGAAACAGAAGAAGACCAAAAAAAAAAAAAAAAAGTTTTTGTTTTAAGTTTGGTCTCAAGTGTTAGTAGCTGCAAAGGAAAATTAACTCCTTTTCCTTCCCCTATGCAACAGCACAGAAGAAAATTACCCAGGAATGTGAATCATTTCTATACTGCTTTTGCTGAAATGAGATGGCTACCGCAAGGGAGTCCATCCCAAACAGAGCTCTGTGGAATATCCAAAACAAAATTTAAAACACCCAGGACACATGCCATTGCAACTCCCAGGACTGTGCAATTGCAATGTTCTCTACTAACCCTGATGTATCCACCAGCACTTCATCAGCACTGGGAAGAGGTTTTCAGCATTTCTGGATGTTGGGGAGAGCTTTCGCAAAATGTGCATGAAGCACTTGTGTCTTCAATGTTCCTAACAGGTTCATGTGCACGCTCAGAAGAAATCATCCAGATTTCATATGCTGAGATGATTTCCAGGTTGGTATTGACAGAAGAAATCAAGTATTTGGCTTGCAGGCAGCTGCTAGAGATTGCTCCAGAGTGCTCCCATGCTGTCAGGCTTCTTTGTACATTCTACCCAGATCCAGACTCCTTGCTCAACTACCCTCCTTGATGCTTCTCAACACTATCAGCAAACTGGAATTACAGGTTAGAAAGGAACAAAGGTAAATTCTTCCAGGTTTCTGAAGAAGAAAAAATATTTCCTCTCGAAGTAATGCCAAGTGATGAAAGTAGTTTAGTCTCAGAGTAGCTAAAGTCAAGGCTGCAACACAGGGTAAGGGTATCCAAGAGGTTAGAGTGGTGAGGTAGCCAAGGGCAGTGTACTCCTCAGGAAGGGCACAGTCCTCTGCTGCCCCAGCCAGGCCATCAAAGCAAGGACATAGACAGACAAATCACACTGCAAGCTGGCTCTCAGCCCAAACAGTCAGCCCCCAGAATGGGGAGTGATGCCCATGGGACCCTGACAACATAGGTAGATAGATCAATTTTTTAAAAAAATTATTATTTTTTTTTTTTTCTGCTGTTTAGTCTTTTGCTAGTTTAAGTTTCATTGTTGCACATTGTTTTTTGATTAGGATTTCAAAAGATTAGGTCTATATGCATAAGGACAATGTAGGTTTTTTTAAAATCATGGTCTTGGTCTTTTTTTGGCTTCATTTTTCCAGTTTCAACATGATATCCCTTGCTTTGGGACACATCTTCATCACTGACTGTAGCTCTCCATCATAATCAACCACAATATCAAATCTCTTTCACTGAAAACATCATGCATTGAAACCAATTCAGTTTCTTGCCCCTAATACTTCTGTCATGACTTTTCTAGAACATCTTTTTGCAGTTTCTGTGCTACGTTAATTATGTCCTATTTATGTCAAAATCATCCCTTAGCTGTAACGGGCCTTCTTTCTCTTTTCCATCTACTTTTATCATATTTTTATACAAATAGACCTAAATTGCTTTTGTTTTTTATTTTGTTGTGTTAAACAAAATGACAAGTTTTAGCCACAAAGCAGGCTTTCTGCTCCTATAGCAGTGCTATTAACTCTTCCTCTCTCCACCTGCTCCATTAGGAGTTTAACTTGTTGAGTTTTTATTATAGGAATTCTAAACTCTATACCAGATAATATCTCACCAATGCAACTTATAATTAATATTTAATGCTTTCATTTTGTAAAAGCCTCACTAGATAGATCTGAGAATTGTATTTCCATTTTTTACTGCTACATTCACCTAGGTGGTGCATAATAATTCTTTGACTGGCTAATACCCCTAAGTCTTCCTGTTTCAACCAGTGGGCCTTAGGATGATTGCAGAAGTTGTGATTGAAGAAATTCTCATTGCTCCCAATGTTCATTACCTCGCATTTCAAACTAATTAAATCACATACATTGTCCCAGCTCTCAAGACTATCAATTTCTTCCCATGTGACATTCTGATCATCTTCCAAATTGTTAATGTCTGCTACATTTGGATTTCATGAAAAAAAAAAAAAAGTATTAACACATTCCTATTTTTCATATCCAAGATATTGCTGATATTTTCCATAGCACTGGATCTGGTAATGATTCTTAAATTACAGCCAACAATAGATTTTTATTTTAGCAAACATTTTTGTAGTTCCCACACTATGATCTTGTGCTAATCTACCTTTTATTACAATTCTGTAATAAATTTCCACACACATTGAATCCAAGCAGATTAAATGCTAATTATCCTCTTCAGGCAGGCTCAGTTACTGAATCACAGAATCACAGAATGTCAGGGGCTGGAAGGGAAATATAATCTAGTCCAATCCCTCTGCCAGAGCAGGATCACCTAGACCAGATCACACAGGAACAGTCCAGGAGGGTTTTGAGTATCTCCAGAGAGGGAGACTGCACAACCCCCCTGTGAAGCCTGTTCCAGTGTCTGTCACCCTCACTGTGAAAAAATTCCTCCTCATGTTTACATGAATCTTCCTATGCCTCAGCTTCCACCCATTGTCCCTTGTCCTGTCATGGGGCATCATCAAGAAGAGCCTGGCTCCAACTTCCTGGCACTAACCCTTTACATATTTATAAACATTGATGAGGTCACCCCTTAGTCTCCTCTTCTCAAAGCTAAAGAACCCCAGCTCCCTCAGTCTTTCCTCATAAGAGAGATGCTCCACTCCCTTAATCATCTTTTTGGCTCTGAAGTTCGGTAAGATGCAATACACTTGCTAATTCATCAGCCATTGTATTGCCTTTGTGTTTCATGTCAAAGAATCATTGAAATTAGAAAGGTCCTCTAAAGATCATCTAGTCCAACACCCCCCCACCCCCACCCCAAGGTTTGCCTAGAACACATTACAAAGGATTGCATCCAGGTGGGCTTTTAATATCTCCAGATAAAGAGATTCTGCAACCTCCACTGGGCAGCCTGTTCCAGGGCTCCATCACCCTCACAGTAAAGAATCTTTTCCTCATATTTAGATGGAACCCTTTGTGTTACAGTTTGTGCCATTGACCTTTGTCCTGTCACTCGGCGCCACTGAAAAAAGCCCAGCTCTATCCTCCTTGCACAGGTCATTTAGGTATTTATAGACATTGACAAAGGTCTCCTCTCAGTCCTCACTTCTCCAAGCTGTACCTGGACAGCTATATAGTCCCAGCTGTCTCAGAATTTCCTTGTATGAAAGATGCTCCAGGCCCCCAGACATCTTTGTTGCCCTCCACTGGATTCTCTCCAGTAATTCTTCTCTTAAACTAGGGAACCCAGAACTGGACACAGTATTCCAGATGCAGCCTCGCCAGGGCAGAATAGAGAAGGAGGAGACCTCCCTTGAACTACTTTGCTCTCCTCTTTATGCACCTCAGGATACCATTGGCCTTCTTGGCCACAAGGGCACATTGCTGGCTCATGATTAATTTACTGTCTACCAGGACTCCAAGGTCCTCCTCCTCAGGGCTGCTCTCTAGCCAGCCTAACCCTAACCTATATTGATGCATGAGGTATTTTCTCCCCAGGTGCAGGACCCTACACTTGCCCTTGTTGAACCTTATTAAGTTCTACTTTGTTCAACACTCCAGACTTTCCAGGTCATGCTGGATGGCAGCACAGCCCTCTAGTATGTCAATCACACCTACCAGTTTTGTATCATCAGCAAACTTGCTGAGGATACAACCTGTCCCGGCCCCTAGGTCACTGAGGTAAAACAAGACCAGATCCAGTACTGACCCCTGGGGAGCACCACTGGCTACAGGCCTCCAACTCAACTCTGCACTATTGATCACAACTTTCTGAGCCCTGTCACTCAACCAGCTCTCAATCCACTTCACTGTCCACTTATTTAACCCACACTTTATGAGGTTGTTATGGGACACAATGTCAAAAGCCTTTCTGAAGTCAAGGTAGATGACATTGACTGCCCTCCCCTCATCTAGTCAGCCNCATTCCTATTTTTCATATCCAAGATATTGCTGATATTTTCCATAGCACTGGATCTGGTAATGATTCTTAAATTACAGCCAACAATAGATTTTTATTTTAGCAAACATTTTTGTAGTTCCCACACTATGATCTTGTGCTAATCTACCTTTTATTACAATTCTGTAATAAATTTCCACACACATTGAATCCAAGCAGATTAAATGCTAATTATCCTCTTCAGGCAGGCTCAGTTACTGAATCACAGAATCACAGAATGTCAGGGGCTGGAAGGGAAATATAATCTAGTCCAATCCCTCTGCCAGAGCAGGATCACCTAGACCAGATCACACAGGAACAGTCCAGGAGGGTTTTGAGTATCTCCAGAGAGGGAGACTGCACAACCCCCCTGTGAAGCCTGTTCCAGTGTCTGTCACCCTCACTGTGAAAAAATTCCTCCTCATGTTTACATGAATCTTCCTATGCCTCAGCTTCCACCCATTGTCCCTTGTCCTGTCATGGGGCATCATCAAGAAGAGCCTGGCTCCAACTTCCTGGCACTAACCCTTTACATATTTATAAACATTGATGAGGTCACCCCTTAGTCTCCTCTTCTCAAAGCTAAAGAACCCCAGCTCCCTCAGTCTTTCCTCATAAGAGAGATGCTCCACTCCCTTAATCATCTTTTTGGCTCTGAAGTTCGGTAAGATGCAATACACTTGCTAATTCATCAGCCATTGTATTGCCTTTGTGTTTCATGTCAAAGAATCATTGAAATTAGAAAGGTCCTCTAAAGATCATCTAGTCCAACACCCCCCCACCCCCACCCCAAGGTTTGCCTAGAACACATTACAAAGGATTGCATCCAGGTGGGCTTTTAATATCTCCAGATAAAGAGATTCTGCAACCTCCACTGGGCAGCCTGTTCCAGGGCTCCATCACCCTCACAGTAAAGAATCTTTTCCTCATATTTAGATGGAACCCTTTGTGTTACAGTTTGTGCCATTGACCTTTGTCCTGTCACTCGGCGCCACTGAAAAAAGCCCAGCTCTATCCTCCTTGCACAGGTCATTTAGGTATTTATAGACATTGACAAAGGTCTCCTCTCAGTCCTCACTTCTCCAAGCTGTACCTGGACAGCTATATAGTCCCAGCTGTCTCAGAATTTCCTTGTATGAAAGATGCTCCAGGCCCCCAGACATCTTTGTTGCCCTCCACTGGATTCTCTCCAGTAATTCTTCTCTTAAACTAGGGAACCCAGAACTGGACACAGTATTCCAGATGCAGCCTCGCCAGGGCAGAATAGAGAAGGAGGAGACCTCCCTTGAACTACTTTGCTCTCCTCTTTATGCACCTCAGGATACCATTGGCCTTCTTGGCCACAAGGGCACATTGCTGGCTCATGATTAATTTACTGTCTACCAGGACTCCAAGGTCCTCCTCCTCAGGGCTGCTCTCTAGCCAGCCTAACCCTAACCTATATTGATGCATGAGGTATTTTCTCCCCAGGTGCAGGACCCTACACTTGCCCTTGTTGAACCTTATTAAGTTCTACTTTGTTCAACACTCCAGACTTTCCAGGTCATGCTGGATGGCAGCACAGCCCTCTAGTATGTCAATCACACCTACCAGTTTTGTATCATCAGCAAACTTGCTGAGGATACAACCTGTCCCGGCCCCTAGGTCACTGAGGTAAAACAAGACCAGATCCAGTACTGACCCCTGGGGAGCACCACTGGCTACAGGCCTCCAACTCAACTCTGCACTATTGATCACAACTTTCTGAGCCCTGTCACTCAACCAGCTCTCAATCCACTTCACTGTCCACTTATTTAACCCACACTTTATGAGGTTGTTATGGGACACAATGTCAAAAGCCTTTCTGAAGTCAAGGTAGATGACATTGACTGCCCTCCCCTCATCTAGTCAGCCAGTTATGACATGATAGAAGGCTATCAGATTGATCAGTCATAATTTCCCCTTGAATACTTGTTGACCTCTTCCAGTACTTTCTTCTTTTCTGCATGTTTTAATTTACATCCAGAACAATTTGCTCTATCACCTTTCAAGGGATATTGGTGACACTAACTGGTCTATATTTTCCTGGGTCATCCTTCTTGCTCTCTTTGAAGGCTGTCATGTTATTGGCTTTCCAGCAGTCCTCAGGCATCTCTTCTGTTCTTTGTGACCTTTCAAAGTTGTTGGAGAGTGATGCAGCAATTATATCTGCCAGCTCCCTCAGCACTCACAGATACATTCATTCCATTGGGGCCCATGGATTTATGGATGGTCAATTTGGCTAAGTAGCCACTAACCTGGTCCTCCACTACCAAGGGAAATTCTTCCTCTCTCTAGAGCTTTTCTTTCACCTCCAGAGTCTTGGATTCATGAGAGATAGTTTTATCAGTGAAGACCAAAGCAAAGAAGGTCTTCAATAATTCCACCTTCTCTGTATCTTCTGCCACTAGGGCATCCTCCTTGTTCATCAGTGGACCCATAGACCCATCTTTTCCTTAGCCATCCTTTTTCTATTGATATACTGGAAAAAACTTTTATTGATCTCTTTGATATCCTTTGATTGGAATGAGAACATGGCCCTGAGACTGCACAGATTTCTAATTCTTCCTGTTTGTTCCCCATACTGTATGTGTTAGTGTATAGGCATTTCAGAGAGGTGGTCAAGCATGCAGGTTTCCCTGGAGGAGAGTGTAAGGATATACAATAACCATACACAGGCCCAAGTTGGTTTGCCTTCTTCTTCTTATCTTTGGAGGTAGCTAAGGAGCATTTGTGTAAAGTCTAGTAGACCTCGTTTATTTCCCAGGTGGATGAACTTGACATGAACATTTCCATTTTGGACCCCAATACCCAAATCCTTCAGTTGAAAGATCATTTCACTGAGCTGGCCAGCATGCTACAAACGATTCTCTTGCCTTTTCCAGACAGATGTATCCAATCCCTCCCTGACAGGTTATACTCTTTGAAGAATGTCCCATTATCATAAAAATCAAAGCTCTCTTGACAGCACCAGCCATGTAGCCAGTAGTTGATATGCATTATACATCTACTTCTGAATAACCCCTTTCCTCCAACTGGTAGGACTGAGGAAAAAAACTTCTGCACCAAATCTATTTTTTTACCCATGCCCCTGGGGTTTATAGTCCTCCTTGGTTCTGCTCAGATTCTCATTTGCTGTGTAACCTAAGACCACATGAAAGAATACCAGGGGATAGTAGTCCAATGCTTTTGATCGGTTGTGGTACCCTTTCAGTAATGTCTTTGTTCTTATCTCCTGGGAGGCAGCAGACATCTCATGACTGTTGGGTCAGCAGATGGTGCCTCGGTGCCCTTCAACAGTCACCCACTACAAGTATTCACTGCTTCTTTTTGTAGTTTTTGCTGTGTGCTGCTTTTACAGTTACTTCCTGAAGCCCTTGCTTGTGTCTGTGGCTGTTAAAATCTCATAACTCTTTGTGGTTGTAACTGTGGAAGGTGGAGACTTAAGGGAAGTCCTTCTTTTGTGGGTCACCAATGTCCACACCAATGGTGTCCTTGATAGAAACACACTTGCAAAGACACCTACCTNAGCAGGGTCGCGGGCACCCTGGGGGCCCTCTGGGGGGGCTTTCCTACCCTCCTGGCTTCCAAAAGACCCAAAAAGAGTCGAAAAAGAGGCCTTTGCAGACCCTTTTTATTGCGATTACTCCTCTCCAGGGCGGACTCACCACACCGAAGCTGGTCCCACAGCAAGTGGGTGCTCTCGCTTGCGAGCTGCCCACTCGCTTGCTCTGTTCGCCCAGGTGACGCCCTGGGGGACACCCACTAGCTGCTTGTTTGCCCAGCGCTGCCGAAGGCCCTCTGTTATGACGGGTGGGATGGTCCCATCGAGTGCCAGTTGTGGTGGTCACAGCTTATTCAGATCTGCCGCCGTTACTGCCGCCCCACCTGGGCTTCCTCAGCAGCCACCCAACAGCCCAGAACAGCCAAATTGCTTTCCCATCTTCGAGAACCCCCCAAAGAACCCCAGGCTGGCCCTTTTTGCCACGATTCCCTTCCCAGGTGCAGACTGGAACTGCCCTTCTCAGCAAGTGCCATGTATGTCTGTGTATTTAAATATTGTTCAAAATTTCTATTTTAATCTTCATATACAGCTGATGTAAGATTACAGTGTTTCGTTGAGCCATTTCAAGTACCTTTCTTAGACACACCAATACAGTTTCTCTCTATCTGTGCATTTATCTCTACCAAAAGCTAAAGTTACCACTTTCGGATTCTTCCAGACTTTGTGTGCCATCCTCTCTTCTGAGTCATCCTCTGGTCCAAGCCCATGAANGGGCGGACTCACCACACCGAAGCTGGTCCCACAGCAAGTGGGTGCTCTCGCTTGCGAGCTGCCCACTCGCTTGCTCTGTTCGCCCAGGTGACGCCCTGGGGGACACCCACTAGCTGCTTGTTTGCCCAGCGCTGCCGAAGGCCCTCTGTTATGACGGGTGGGATGGTCCCATCGAGTGCCAGTTGTGGTGGTCACAGCTTATTCAGATCTGCCGCCGTTACTGCCGCCCCACCTGGGCTTCCTCAGCAGCCACCCAACAGCCCAGAACAGCCAAATTGCTTTCCCATCTTCGAGAACCCCCCAAAGAACCCCAGGCTGGCCCTTTTTGCCACGATTCCCTTCCCAGGTGCAGACTGGAACTGCCCTTCTCAGCAAGTGCCATGTATGTCTGTGTATTTAAATATTGTTCAAAATTTCTATTTTAATCTTCATATACAGCTGATGTAAGATTACAGTGTTTCGTTGAGCCATTTCAAGTACCTTTCTTAGACACACCAATACAGTTTCTCTCTATCTGTGCATTTATCTCTACCAAAAGCTAAAGTTACCACTTTCGGATTCTTCCAGACTTTGTGTGCCATCCTCTCTTCTGAGTCATCCTCTGGTCCAAGCCCATGAAGCTCAGCTGTCTCAGAAGGCCACACTGAGTGGGAAGATTTCCCAGGAAAGAAGGCCCAGCACTGCGGGGCTTTCAAAGGGTGAGCTGTGTGTGAGTAGGTCTGGCTGGTTCACTGAGGGAGCATGATTTCCAAACAGGCTCAGCCACCCTTACTGCTCTCAACTGAATCTCCTAGGAAACAGCAATCTGAAGCTGAATTATCTTTCCCCTGGAGCCTGCCTGACCTCCAGTCCTACAAACAGGCTCAAACAGTCAGCTATAATAATATAGATGCTTGCACTCACCATGCTGCCTGAAGAGATGCTGGGAGCACTGTGTAAGGTGACCCCAGCTAAAGATTCATCCTATAGATGCGGGGTTTGCCTCTGGAGGGGGTGATATAGCCCTGTTCTGTCATTACAGACAGGGAAGATAAATGCTGAGTGGAGAATAACTGATGAAAAAGCAGTTCTTGAGAGTGAAGCTCTGTAGGAGGTAACATGGCTGTGTAGAAATAGTGTGTGTTGAGTGGAGACTGCAAACTCCAATGATTTCTTTCCCAATTACAGAGAAATTTAATTCTGCTGAAGCTTTTACTTCACCATTTCAATAAACCCCATCTTTTCCAAAGCTGTTATTGAAAATATGGGACTATTTATTGGTGAATATGGCTTTTCAATTCAGGGTTGTCATCTTATCACGGATGATAGAATGAAATAAACAGAAAAAAGCATTTTAATCATATTTTTGTAGATTACATCAAATCCAAAACATAATTTACATATACCATAAAATACTAGATAGAATTGATATGATATTATGAACAGGCAATGCCATTTTTTAATCTTCATTTTAAAAACACTTGCCTTGCTGATAAACACCATTGCAATTGTCACAGACGCAGATCTTTACTCTCTGCTCATGAATGACAACAGGGACAAATGAGAATTCTCCAATGCTTTCACTTTCCATGTGTTTACCCACAGTTTCTGAATTTCCTCTAATTGCACCTCTGCTCAGTAAGCGATCCATAATCCAAACATTCCTGATGTCAAACTCACTTGAACATCACTGAGGGAGGTATAACCAACCCTGTGCCAGGTGACCATTCATGAATTGAAGCAAGAAGGGTGTTCAATAAAATGGAGGACACATGCTAGGAGTTGTAAAATAAATAATAATTAATAATAGATAGTCCCTGCCAGAAAAACCTTAAAAGCTAAAGCCTTTTTGCTGTAAACAGCTTGGCACTTACATAGTCTGTCAGAGCGTGTCTCTACCCATTCAAAGATCTAGCCCAGTCCATAAAATTATCCATGTGCAAAACTGCTGATGGATTTAGAACAGCAGAGGCAAATGACTTATAAATGGATCTCACAGATGGCAAAACTGTTTGAAGAAGATTCCTCTTCTCCACTGGTGTGAAGTTGACTCTGATGTACATAATTGCTGAAGCCTAAAAGAGGGAAGAGAAAAGTGGGGAAAACAAAATAATAAAGGTGGTGGGCATTTGAGCCTCACAGCCTGAGCATGGATGAGCCAAGCACAGTGGCACTTTCTGGCAGCATGTTGCACCCAATAGCCAGAATTTATGCAGTAAGTATAGGCTTCCAACTTGAAAACATATAGAATTTGGAGGTGTTAGGAGGCAGAATAATGGGCCTCACAGAATTGTGCTCCATATTCACATTTAATTTCAGGAGCTGAGTACAACTTCCAGGGTGAGTTCTGCTTACAAAAGGCTATTATGTGATCCACCAAAACTAGCAATGAATATTGTTCAGAAAGTGTGAATTACTGTTCTTAGTTTTTCAACAGTGTACCAAAGCCATTTTCCTGAAAATATGGTTACCACAAAGAAAAAATAATGTTAAAATGCACAGAGATTTACAAATGTTTTTGTATCTGATTAGATTTACTATGAATTCCCAAAGGCTTCTTTTTTCTTTCTGGTCTCTTTAGTTTCAAAGATAAACAAATCGAATTGATAATTTAACAATCCACATGATTTTCTTTTCAGAAGAAGTAACATCACATGTACCAAAATGAGGCTTCATGACATTTAAAAATTATTAGTAAGTAATGTAAGATTTGAAAAGCAGAGAATACAACGTCCATGAATTCCTCTTCATCACCATAAACCTTTATGTTAAAAATAAGAAATAAATTGCATTGTGCAACACTGGAAATATTTCTGAGCATTCAGTTCAAGTCACAAGATATATATTTCCTCATTTATCCTCACTATTTTAACAAACAAAATCTCAGTAATATAGGGAGAGCATTCATGCATGAGCTATGCAAACATAGCACAAAATAGCAAGATTTGCTGTGTTCCAGGCAAATATTTTGCCTTCTTCTTCAGTTTTCATGATGTTTAGACTATTGAGAGTTTATATTGTCTGATAATAGGCTCTATGTTGAAAAAAACTAAGAAGACACTATCTGTTTAGTTTTCTGGGAGATAGATAGGTAGATAAGGCTTCTATTTATTTAGGTTTCCAAATAATTTTTTACTTTTCAGGCCTTTGCTGCCTGAAAAGATAAAACTGTTCAGATATTTCCTATATGTGATATGTTATAGATAACTAGTATGCATTTTAAAAGAGGTCTTATCCTTAGACCCTGGCACAAGGGTCAGGGGTTAAATTACCGAATATGACTTCTGGAATATTGTTTTATTGCTATTGTAAGGGGAGAAACTGCATTTTTTAAGTCTGGAAAGTCTTTTTCTACAAATGCTGGAAATACCCGAGTATCCACAAGAGAAAGGTTAAAAATAATCAGAGAGCTCAATAGTACATTTATGAATACATGTCTAAATATGCCTAAATGTGACTTTGTTCCTAGACTGAATCTTAAACACTGGCTATTAAACAGTAACCTATATGTTATAAATACAATACTTTTTCCTCTTGTAGATGTTATAGCAATGTAACAGGCTGTTGTGAATAGGTGTTGATTCATGTCAGCACTTTTGGACTGTATTTTCATTGAAAAATGGTGGGCATTTCTGTCAGCAGGGTATCTGCTAACTAGAGTAACCAACTGACTCTCAAATCTAACAGGCATCTTTATCATATTCTCACTGTGAGATAGCTAAATGAGGCCACCCCCTGGCCATGGTTCACTTCCTGATGAAAACTTCAGTGATTTTGGGGCTCAATGTACATTTTACAGGAACACGTCTGAGACATGGCAAGTAATGCCTTCTGTCAGTTTGTTTAAGGGAGCCATTAGGGTGGCATATATAGTAACCATGATCTTCTAAGGGAAAAAGCAAAGCAATTTTTACATGGAGGAAACACCTTTTATTAAGAACTGATGCACTTAAAAACAAAAACAAAACAAACAAACTAAAAAACAACCCCATATATATTCAAAAGCCAGAACTGAGCTGAAGAAAGACAGTTGTTTCTGGGAAGGTATTTGATATTTGTTGGTCTGATACAATACATTCTTTCTTCATAAAGCTTTGCATTAGATATAAAAAGTCCCGTTAGTTCAGGAGTATTCCCAATCTTTCAATACAGGCATGGCTTTAGAGTGGTGTGAGGTTTCACTTGTACCAAAGGTGTTGCCTTATCTTTTTTCTAATGCTACACAGTGCAGGTTGCTTCTAGTCTAGGCAAGATATTTTGTATCTCTTTTGGAAATTATTCATATCCAAAAATACAGATCTAACATCCTTCTTCTGATACAAGCCTATGCTAAGCAATCTCTCCACACCTCCCAAAATTACGTGTGCCTGTATCTTTATGTATTCTTTGATCATATTGAAAGGAGGAATCCATTGTGCTTGTTTATTAGCCCCAGCAACTGTGTTCAGTACATGGGTGGAAACATTCCCTTCAGCATTTTAATTACAAATTCACACTAGGGGTTCCTTTGTGTTCTAAGAGAATATAGTTCTTTGATTAGACGAGACCTAAATGGCATTTCGGAATATCAGCATTAATAACTCATTCCTACAGATCCACCAGGTAGAATTAAAATCAGGAAGAAGGGTTATAACTTGTCAAACTAGGTTTCTAATTAATGGAGTCACTTGTATTACAACAACTACTCGCTCCTTCATAGACTATTTCTGATGTCACATGATGAAAATCTGCGGTTTTGAAAATCTACTGTTATGAATGTACAAGTCAACAAGAGACGATCTATTTAAAACGTTCAAACCTGTTAGAATCAGCACAAAATGTTTGGTTTACTGCACAAGTATTTAGAATAATTTTCTGCACAAAGTTCATACCCATGCATGATTTCAGATTCTTCTGTAGGTATAGTGCAGCATTTCCATAAAAGCAATTTGGTTTTCCTTGTAATTTGATCTTATGGGGACAGAAGAGTGAGCTGAAACTTTCAAAGCTCCAGTAGTATGATTGAATTTTACTTGGAAACTACTTAAAATGCACTTCCTTTCATTGTTTTTTACACTAATTTATTAGTGAAGATTGTAGTATAATCCCTCCATGTGTGGGACTGATCTTGTCTAAATTAGACATCTAAAATTTAGTTGTCTAAGTACAATCTAACTCTCTTGTGCTTCCCTTATTGTTAATGGAGAGCAGTAGACACCTTCCAGATGGTAGTCAACCTCAGACAGAAATCTAGCAAAGGCCAGAAGAATTCCTCTTTTCAGATGTTTGTGTCTGTCTATTAACTATAAAAACACCTTAGGGTGATGAGCTCAGGCTTTAACTTGCCACCTTCAATATGCACGGCAAACATTCCTTCACAAATCCACGTAATTACTGTCAAATCACTATTTCCGTGCTTCTCCTGTGAAACCTACAGGGCTTACAGTCAATGGACAAGCTGTTAGCGAGCTCAGATTCCTCATGTGATAATTTGTTTATTTTGTTGTTATCTTATCCTCCCCTTTCTCCCTGGTGGACGCTTTATACACACATGTGTATCTTGCCAATCCAAAGAGAAAATCCTGCCTCTGTTGAAGATGGCAGGGTCAGCATTTCTTGTCCTTCCTTAAATAAAATGTACAGAACAGTTAGTTCTCAGTCCTTCACAGAATGCATTAATCTCTACATATTATCTCCATAAGAAGTTAAAAACCTAAAATCTGCAAAGGACAAATAAGTAGACTGATCATATGTAGTATCTGTGAAAATTAAGATCAGTTTGTTCTGCTTCTGGGAAAAAAAAACAACACACCGTAAAAAAACCCACAGAAAAAAAAAAAACAACAAAAAAAACCCTCCACAAACCGACACAAAAACCACACAATGTAAAATGATCCTTTCAATGAAAATTGAGTTTTTATGGTTCCTTATTAGAGACTCTCCTTACAACTAATTATATTAAATGTCTACATTCTCTGCTTTTTCTCATCAGTAATCTCACAATCTCCAAATCTGTGAAAGTAAATGCTTAGTCAGTGTGTAAATTGAGGACAATTATCATTATGGCCACACAGTAATATGAAAATAATTAGACTGTTGCTAGCAGCAAAAATATAAATCAAATCAGTTTGTAATAGGAACATTAATAATTTGTTAAAGATACAATCTATTGCACATGAAGACTGGAAAGCAGCTGAGCTGCTTCGCTGAAGACAGTGCTTGTTTTGAAATAAAGAGCACTGAGTTTCAGTGTATGTGCATCAGTGATAATCTATGGGTTGTTGTTTTCAAGAGAATTTACAACCTATTCCAAATGCGTGAACTCAGTGGAACTGGGAAATCGAATGGCTGAGTGGTATTTATTATGCTGCCCTTATCTTTGCCAACGTGGAGGGAAAGATTGGGACAGTTCACTTTGCCTCCAGGCATCCAGTAATAAGCCAACCAGTGGTGCATTAGGAAGTAGTGGGCAAGTGGCATTATCATCAGGTGCATTTTTAGTAGCAGAGTCAAGTAGCACTGGGAGCATTACAAGCAGTGCAGTCGAGTGCTAGAGCATTGGTTATTATAGCACAGAATGTACAATGTCAGGAAAGCTTTGGGAAATATAACAAGCAGAGCTAGGCCTGAAACAGCCACTTTAAATACTGCCAAACTTTGAAGAGCAGGAGCTCTAAACTCAGACTTTCCCTTTGGCACCTAGGGATCACTCTAACGGTGAAACCTGATTCTCAAATCTGAGCTGGATAATAAAATCCTGGATACATTTCTGACGACAAGTAACAGTCCAGATTCTTTCAGACCACAATAGATACTGCAGCTGAATGGCACAGTGAATTTGTCAAAAAGGAGCCATTTAGCATAATAAGCATAGTATTTGGCAAGGCAATGCCAAATGTACAGTCTGATAATTATGAAAGAATTATAAGTGATGAGCACTATTGCTCAAGTGCTTCCAAGCAGCAATACCTGAAAAGACTCTTGACAATGTCAGGGATCACAGTAACCCTTTAGACAAAGGGGTCTGTACGAGTGTTGGAAGGCTCTGAATGGTGTGAGGGCCAAGTGCCCCAAAATAAATCTGTATGGATCAAGCAGTCAAGATCTGTCCTGAAGGAAAGATACACTAGTGTGAAAGTCACAGCACAAGGAACTACCTCCCAAATTCAACTCTTTCCCAGATTCTTCCTTTGCCTACATGTTCTCCTCCTGGGACTAGCTGACCTGGCAGGCACAGAAGGTCTGCTCCAGCATTTCACTGATGTCAGGTTAATTTTGGAGTTGGGTGAAAGGAAGAGCTGTGTCTACCACTAATCTATGACCTTCTTTAGACTGGTGATGAAAGATACTGCGGTGAGGGGACAAACACATGGTGAAATGGCACAAAGAAGAGCTAGCCTGGTCTGGCCCCATAAGATGGATCAAAGCAGGGAAAAAATCTGGTATCATGGCCTTCGTGAAAACATTGACACATTCAGAGCTGTTAGCTACCTCACATGTTTGGACTCATATTTCTACAGTGTCAGTGTATCGTCAACAGAAGCGACAGTTGATTGATATGAAATATGAACCCTGGTCTTTTTCCATCCCTAGACCAACAGTGAAATCACAGTAATGCTAGAAGCCATTGACGTGTTCTGGATAGGAGACAGGGTGGTCTCAATATCTTTTGCAGTCCTCATTTCCAAGTCCACATAAAAATGTAAACCTTCAGAATGTTTTTGATTCTGCAGCCCTAACCTATCCAGATTGGATAGCAGTTTAAGGCCAAAGTGAAGGGTAAATGAAATATCTGGAAAAGCTTAAGTCCTCCACAGAAAATACTGAAGACTGTGAAGAGTTCACTCTCTGAGGTGGTTACATCAGTGAGGAGACAGAAGAGTAAATGGGAGTTAGATCTCTGGTAGCACTTCTAAAGCAAATGTGGGAAGTGTTTTACTTGTGTCCTTTGACAATAGCAGGTAGTTTATACCTGCATTAAGATCCTGCAAACAGGAATGAAGACTGAGTGTGCATACAGACAGATCCAGAGGAAGTGACTGAAACCTTTGACTCCATTAGTTATTAAGAGTTTCCCTTGAGGTTGGTGACAATAAAAGGCTTTGGTGCTGGCATTAGTTACAATAGGCAATGAAAATGTGGCCAGCTTCTTCAGTTAGATGCGTGGGGAGATTTCTTTCATCTGATGCACAAAAGAATATGCTAGACAAGCACTCTCTGTGCTCACAGAGAATGGGAATATTTCTTTGCAGATAGCCGAAAGGTGACTCCCACATAAGAAAATGAAAGACAATGAGCCAAAGACGCTGAAACCGTAGCCATTTAAATTGGAGATTTAAATCTGAAAATGCTACCCAATTCTGAAATTATGTTGTATTGAATCAGAAAAGCAGCTCATAACACATTAATAGAATTTACTATGATATCTGAAGGAGTACAAGGAATTTAAAAGGATACTTTTTCCTAATGCCATATTTGAAATCCATGGAAAATAATTTCTGTTTTAAAGAAAAGCTTCACTGTAGTTTCAGCTAATGTATTTCTCACTTTTCTTAATATTAAAGTACTTTTTTAGAAAAAAAAAAAGTTAGAGAAAAACAAGTATGTCATTGGAGATTGTCTTGGTATTCATGAAAACTTATGTATTAGTATGTATTATGTTTCAAACAAACATCTCTTACTCTCAGTACTTTCTTTTAAAGAAAATTCATTCAGAATAAAATTGTCGAGAATGCTGCTGCTGTTCTTTTGTTGTAGTTTTGTGTTTGCTTATATAAACACATTTGCTCTGGGAAGAGGATTTCTTCAATGCTGTTTTAGGGAGGGATCAGTGCTCTTGCAGTGCCTGGACTGGTACTAAAATCCAGGCTGTCTGATAACAAATTGAGCTGGTCTGGCCACAAACATAGAAATAAATGCCAAGATAACTTATGTTCTTCTTATAAGGAACTATCGTTTATGGGATATATGTTATTTCTTCTTCAGTATAGGTCAGAAGTGATAACATACTGCAGTTGTTGTAAAAGTGGTATGCAGTAGCAGTGTCTGTGTAGATTCATGCCTGGGTTCAGTGAGTGCATCTCCTTATACATCTTACATAAATTTTTGTGAGATATTGTCTCTCCTAGAATTCTAGATATCATTACTATTATTCAGTTATTTTCCACATTTGTGCTGCTTGTGTACTTGCCAACACCAATCCATTATGACTAGTCCTTTGCTATGCAAAACAGAGATCTTCCTCCTCTGAACTTTAAAGGTTGTCACTCAGAACATAAAGTGGTTGCCATTAGAAATTCTGTATTTACTAACAAACCTCACATTCAGGATGAAGCACATAGAGAACCATTACCTTGGGCATAGAAATAACAGGAGTTTATTGAAAGTTTTCTAAATGCCTGACAGAGTTTCAAGAGTGCTGAAGCTTTCTCATTTTCCATTAGGAAAATGAATGTCTGATACATTAATTGCTCCTTAGAAGGGTCTACAGTTTCCACTGGTTAAAAAGGGGATGCAGAGGGCCAAGGCTAATAGCATATTCTGCAGTATGTGTTTATGCTTGTTCAGACAAGGCTCATCTAGAGTGACAGATTTCAGTTTGTCTCAATAAAAACATGTTTTGCGTTAATCTGATCCAAAACAACAAATACATATCTGGATACAGNGAAAGATACTGCGGTGAGGGGACAAACACATGGTGAAATGGCACAAAGAAGAGCTAGCCTGGTCTGGCCCCATAAGATGGATCAAAGCAGGGAAAAAATCTGGTATCATGGCCTTCGTGAAAACATTGACACATTCAGAGCTGTTAGCTACCTCACATGTTTGGACTCATATTTCTACAGTGTCAGTGTATCGTCAACAGAAGCGACAGTTGATTGATATGAAATATGAACCCTGGTCTTTTTCCATCCCTAGACCAACAGTGAAATCACAGTAATGCTAGAAGCCATTGACGTGTTCTGGATAGGAGACAGGGTGGTCTCAATATCTTTTGCAGTCCTCATTTCCAAGTCCACATAAAAATGTAAACCTTCAGAATGTTTTTGATTCTGCAGCCCTAACCTATCCAGATTGGATAGCAGTTTAAGGCCAAAGTGAAGGGTAAATGAAATATCTGGAAAAGCTTAAGTCCTCCACAGAAAATACTGAAGACTGTGAAGAGTTCACTCTCTGAGGTGGTTACATCAGTGAGGAGACAGAAGAGTAAATGGGAGTTAGATCTCTGGTAGCACTTCTAAAGCAAATGTGGGAAGTGTTTTACTTGTGTCCTTTGACAATAGCAGGTAGTTTATACCTGCATTAAGATCCTGCAAACAGGAATGAAGACTGAGTGTGCATACAGACAGATCCAGAGGAAGTGACTGAAACCTTTGACTCCATTAGTTATTAAGAGTTTCCCTTGAGGTTGGTGACAATAAAAGGCTTTGGTGCTGGCATTAGTTACAATAGGCAATGAAAATGTGGCCAGCTTCTTCAGTTAGATGCGTGGGGAGATTTCTTTCATCTGATGCACAAAAGAATATGCTAGACAAGCACTCTCTGTGCTCACAGAGAATGGGAATATTTCTTTGCAGATAGCCGAAAGGTGACTCCCACATAAGAAAATGAAAGACAATGAGCCAAAGACGCTGAAACCGTAGCCATTTAAATTGGAGATTTAAATCTGAAAATGCTACCCAATTCTGAAATTATGTTGTATTGAATCAGAAAAGCAGCTCATAACACATTAATAGAATTTACTATGATATCTGAAGGAGTACAAGGAATTTAAAAGGATACTTTTTCCTAATGCCATATTTGAAATCCATGGAAAATAATTTCTGTTTTAAAGAAAAGCTTCACTGTAGTTTCAGCTAATGTATTTCTCACTTTTCTTAATATTAAAGTACTTTTTTAGAAAAAAAAAAAGTTAGAGAAAAACAAGTATGTCATTGGAGATTGTCTTGGTATTCATGAAAACTTATGTATTAGTATGTATTATGTTTCAAACAAACATCTCTTACTCTCAGTACTTTCTTTTAAAGAAAATTCATTCAGAATAAAATTGTCGAGAATGCTGCTGCTGTTCTTTTGTTGTAGTTTTGTGTTTGCTTATATAAACACATTTGCTCTGGGAAGAGGATTTCTTCAATGCTGTTTTAGGGAGGGATCAGTGCTCTTGCAGTGCCTGGACTGGTACTAAAATCCAGGCTGTCTGATAACAAATTGAGCTGGTCTGGCCACAAACATAGAAATAAATGCCAAGATAACTTATGTTCTTCTTATAAGGAACTATCGTTTATGGGATATATGTTATTTCTTCTTCAGTATAGGTCAGAAGTGATAACATACTGCAGTTGTTGTAAAAGTGGTATGCAGTAGCAGTGTCTGTGTAGATTCATGCCTGGGTTCAGTGAGTGCATCTCCTTATACATCTTACATAAATTTTTGTGAGATATTGTCTCTCCTAGAATTCTAGATATCATTACTATTATTCAGTTATTTTCCACATTTGTGCTGCTTGTGTACTTGCCAACACCAATCCATTATGACTAGTCCTTTGCTATGCAAAACAGAGATCTTCCTCCTCTGAACTTTAAAGGTTGTCACTCAGAACATAAAGTGGTTGCCATTAGAAATTCTGTATTTACTAACAAACCTCACATTCAGGATGAAGCACATAGAGAACCATTACCTTGGGCATAGAAATAACAGGAGTTTATTGAAAGTTTTCTAAATGCCTGACAGAGTTTCAAGAGTGCTGAAGCTTTCTCATTTTCCATTAGGAAAATGAATGTCTGATACATTAATTGCTCCTTAGAAGGGTCTACAGTTTCCACTGGTTAAAAAGGGGATGCAGAGGGCCAAGGCTAATAGCATATTCTGCAGTATGTGTTTATGCTTGTTCAGACAAGGCTCATCTAGAGTGACAGATTTCAGTTTGTCTCAATAAAAACATGTTTTGCGTTAATCTGATCCAAAACAACAAATACATATCTGGATACAGATTTAAATACATTGTTTTGGATATGACAAACAGGTGCAATATTCAATGCAGAATGAACAGATTACTGAAACATATTTCTATACAATTCTTACATTCCGATTCATCTTCATATTCTAACCACATGTTATTTTAACATCCTTAAATGTATCCCATGCCCCTAGTGTTTTCCCATAATTACCCTAGCTTTCTCTTTGCGTTTTACTCACTTTCTCCTTAAAGTACCTTCAACTGTCTGCAGAATTTTGTCCCTATTTATGATATGCTTTTACTGATGAGTTTGGTGATGGGCATTCTCATGGTGAATCAGACGGTGAAGAATGAATCTGTAGATGGAGAAGAAAAAGCAAAATATAATCTACGATTTTGAATGGTAACATGCAAATAGTAGGGATTGTCTAAGTTTTTGCATATGTGGCTTTTTTTTATATGGAACACAGGTGGTAAAAAAACAACAGATAACAAGAAAAAGTAAATCTGAGCATGAAACATTTAATAAATCTCAATTATATCCTTAAATTTCAACATCTTGAAAACTTGGTATATAAAATTGCTTAGAGAGAAATTTTACACTAGCAAAATGGAAATATTTACATTTATTTTAATAAATGTCTAATCCAAACCCCATTATACTCCAAATTGGAGTCTCTTAATTAATTTCAGTGAGATTTAAATCAGACCATTTGAGCACAAGGATGAATAAACAGACTTCGGTATTACTTTTACAGTGCAGGGTATGTGGCTTTTTGCCATGTCTTCCACTGTAAATGCCCTTTAGTGAAACCCTGAGATGTAAATTCAGGGACTAGCATCTTCAGTGCTTTGTTTGATGTCAAATAGCATCCCTTGATTTAAGAAGCAGCAGTTTGTAAAGTGCACTTGCAGCTGACTCAGACAGGCCTTTATAGTATTGATTGCAGGGAATGTTTGCTTTATGTACTGTTCAGTACAGTAATCCTAGATATATTGAAAGTGGGATCAGGGATCAGCATAAAATGATGTGACATTGTTTAGAAAAAGGATATACCCCCTCCAGATCTTTGTAATTACAATGCAGGGAAGTTTGATGATGCCATTACCACATTAACTTGCTCTCAAAAAAAGTTAAAGTTAAAACCATCAATAGGATCATCGTTTGTAACAGGAAAAAATTGCATTAGGATCATTAAAAGTTTCTTTAGTCAAGATCACCAAGACTTTTCATAGATTTGTTTAGACAGATGTCTTGAATAGTTCAGAACTATTCCACTGTTCATACATAAAGAGGACCATAGCATTAATTATGCATGTCTTTTCATTAGAAGAATTGTTTTACAGCCATACTCAGCATATTACATTTACTCACACTATAAAAGATGCCATTTTAAAATGTATTAACTCTTCTCACTACCATAACTGAATACTGAACCATTAAGACCCCAACCTCCAGCATATATCTGCCCTCTTTCCATCAGTTATGACTCTTTCCTACTGGCCATAGTTATGATGCCCCTATTTGTACTTATGTTGCTATAGATAGTATAAGTTAACAGCAGTCAATATATGGTGGATTTCTTTTATTTCCCTCCACAATGATGTTTAGAGCAAGCACTCTGGATTAAAAACAAAAGGGTTCAGACAGAAAAGATGAATTGTCAGGTGGCAGGGGATCATCAATGTATATACAAAACTGATATATTCCTGCTCTCCCCATCAGAGCTGGAAGAGGAAACTCCCAGCACCTTCATCCCATTCCATGCATACAGCCTGTGCCTGTTCCGTGAATAGGGTGGGATGGCTGCTGGTTCCTGAGATACATATCCTCTTGTTGTGAGCCTGCCAGCAGAGACAGCAGTAACAGATAGTTCTCTTTTAGAGCTATTAAATAGGCTAATATGGTTGGAGAACATCCACAGTATGTGTATAACATTTACAGAGTTGGGTTTAGTATAAGATTATTCAACTGTTCTAGGATTTATAGCTGTTGAACTACAAATATTCCCCACTGTTAACAGAGTTGTGTCAATACACCAATTCATTTGGGAGATTTTAAAATCATTAGGGAAGGTTTGCAATTGATATACCCTCAGGAATCACTGCTTTACCACTGTGATTTACAGCTTGAGGTGCTTTCGCATGGGATAATCCAAATGCTGTTTAAAGCTCAATCACTTGAAATTAACAAACCTGTTAATTCTTGACTGATCTATGCCTAACCCCTTCACACTGCCTGGATGGTTTGTCCTCAGGATCAAGAAATACAGATTGAAATCCTATACACACAGGAACAAAATAATAGTGTGGCTGTTGAAAAGAAAAAAAAAAAAAAAAGGAGAGAGAGAAGCCTTAATTACAATGCAGTAAATTGTGATGTGAAACCATGAAACCATCAAGCTATACAGAGTAAAACACAACTATTTTTTAAAGCATCTGATATGAACCAAATTCTGACATACATGTGAGAGAATGTATATTTTCTGAGTTTAATTATACTGAAATGACTGATTGTGACACAGTCTGATGTTTGGGTTTCTTTCTGATTTTTCTCAGTCATTTTTTAACCACCAGTCCTCCTCCAAAAAATCTTTTATTGGGTCTGACTGAGCTCGAGCCAATTTTCACCACAGCAGCCCTCCCAGTGCTGTGCTTTTCATGGAGAGCTGGAAAGGTGCTGGTAACACCCCCTGTGCTGTGGTTGCTGCTGGGCAGGGCTCACTCAGCACCAAGGATGTTTTTCAACATTCCCCCTGCAGTGGGATGGGGTGGACAAGATCTTGGGAGGGGACACAACCTGTACAGCTGACCCAAACTGACAAAAGGGATATTCCATACAGCATGACATCAGCTGAACTATAAAAGCTAGGAAAAGGAAGGCAGGGGCAGGGAATCAGGTTGATCCTGTAAAACCACTACATTTGGAGTCTTGCTTCTAAAGAGGTCTGCTGGTGGGAAGTAGAGAATAAATCTTTGTTTTCTTTGCTTCTGCACACACAGCCTTGGTTCACTTCTCATTAAACTGCTTTTGTCTTAACATACAAGTTTCATCCTATTTTCTTCCACTGGTCCATCTGAGATGAGGGAGGGGTGAGGGTGAGAGTGATAAAGCAGCATCGTGGGCACTGGGCTGCCAGCCAAGGTCAAGCCATCACAAATCTTTATGGGGTTTTGATTTTACTGTGAAACTTCCAAAAGTTCTTTAAAACCCAGGTTAAGCTTGCGTGAGCTTTCATTAAGTAGGTCTTACTGTTTAAAGTTGCAGCATTCAGGACAGAGTGCAAATCAAGTATAGGAAGCTACAAATTTTATTTTATGATTGGAGTCTTTGCCAACAGCTCTGGGATACAGTCCTGTACAGAGTGTACATGTGTCAGGCTCAGTCCTTATGAAATGACATGGTTTCAAAATCCAGTCTTGCTGTCCATACTTGAATGGCCTAACCTACCTGCAATACAGCCTTCAGGAAAAGAAAATACAGGATTAAATCTTACATTGACAGTAAAAAAGCAACAGTGTGATTCTGCTACCCCATTACTTGTTTTGGGAGAAACAGATATGCACACCCCAGGCCATTCAGTATGGCAGTAAGAGCTGAACCCTCAGGAAGACAAACAGCTTATCAGTGCCTCAATCATCTTCCCAATTTGCTATGCAGAAATCTCAGAGGTGCTGCCTGACAGCCCCTTCACCATGCATCTGCTGTGAGCTCCCACCAGGGACACCACACCTAGTACAAGAGACCAGAGTTTTGTCTCGACACTTCCCTCCTCCCAGACTACCTTCTGTACTGTCAGAAGGCAGCACAGAGATGCATAGGTGTCTAGAATTCCCTTGTATCTGAGGTGGTACAGAAGATTCCTTGCATTTATGGGGTGTTCCACAGGGGGCTCGTAGCCTCACTCACAGCACAGCAATCCCCTTACATATGAGGGAATCTGGCCTTTCCCATCAGCTCACTTGCCAAGTTCCTTTCTATGCTTTGAAAGGATATTTTTTGTTTAAATGGGTAAACAAACAAGCGTGTTTGCCATCCCTTCTTCTCTTCAAATGCATGTTGGAAATTGGGTTTTATTACAAGCTACAGGGTATAATTTTGTGGGATCCCCTATGTTTCTCTATTGGCAGCATATCACTGAAGTGTATTTAAAATCAGGCTCTGCTATGAAATGCCACATGCTGTTTAAGCACTACCACTACACTTTCCACTGCCCTAAACATAAACAAAGCCAATCTCTGCCCCAGACTAATTACAAAAAGGGCATTCAAGAACCGGTCGCTATATGATTAGTATCACTTTGCTGCAATTTTGTAGTATGCCCAAAAAAGATGTATGTTACTCACAACAGCTTGGTGGAGTTTGCTCCACCTTTCTCACTCAGAGATTTATCAACTCCTACAATATCTTTAAGCCAACTTCAAAGGATGCTGCAGACTGAAAGCAAGTCAGCGACTGAATACTGCATTGTCAGTCACACGCACACACAAGATGTCATATTTTAGGACAGTGGTGCAAGATCACATAGACATCATCTCCCTCCATCCCTTCCTTCACCAAACACTGCCTCTTAAAAGAACCACTTATTTCTCTTGCACATCAAGCTCTCCACCTCGGCTTGCCAGCGGGAGTTAAGAATGCAGCTCCATATCTGAAGGGCCTTCTTGGCTGCGCGATCATTTTTTCACGCAGGCCATTTCTGCTGCCAGTTTTTTACATGTCTCTCATCTGTGACTGCAGCAGCCCCAGCCCCGCTGCTGCTCGGTGGCCAGCCGTGAGCAGGCTGTGCCACCTAGTGGCTTCTGGGCAACAAACCGCCGCTGCTCGCCAGGAGAGCTCATGCTAGAAATTAAATTCTCCTCTCTCATAAATATCAACTTGTTAAACTTTGACTTTCTCTTTAAAAGGCAGAAAATTAAAATGTATACTTCTGTCTCAAAACCACGGTAATTAAACATAACCCACAGGTGCTATTTTAATGATGCCAGTTCTTCAGACTCACAGGCTAAGCAAATACAGTTTGTTGCTAACTAATTACATTGTCTTAATTTGCTGATTTAAAAAACTTAAATATCCTGAACAAATAATATAATTATCTTGGATTTCTTCACTGTACCTTCTGCCTCGCACCATCTGATGCCCAGCACTGCGGGTTTTGCTTCACAGAGCAGCATTCAGAGAGTGCAGTGAGACTCTGGCAGCCCTCCTGCATCAGACCACGATTTGCTTTGTGAATCTCCTCCCCAGCAAACCAGGAATAGTCATACAATCCTCACTAACAATGTCTAATAGTGACTTTAAAAGGCTTGAACTTGTCTCCCTGTATTACCTTTTCAACCTGTATCTTAATTAACCAGAGAGAAAGCATCGCTGAGACACTCTTATTGAACGTAGCTGAGCTAATTTCTCTCCTCACTATAAACAAGCAGGCAGGCAAGGCTTCTTCTCTTTCATAGAAAACACTTCACATCTGCTAGTGACACCGTGGCCAATGTGAAACTTTCATCTAACTTTTTCCTCTCAAAAATGTAAAGTAAGAAAACAAAATCTATGCATCATTTAAAGATGCCCCAGGACAACTTTGAATTATGCAGTCCACAGTTATGTGAGCTGCTGCTTAAGGGATTCTTTGGCTCTTTCACGACACTGATCAATCCCCTCTTAGTTTTATTTAAAAGACCTAGTCACTGAAGCATTCAAACCACATTATTCACATCATACATTCACATGCCTGGAAAACAATGCAAATAAACACATAAGGAAGAATTAAATATATGCTAACTAGCTACACTTTTCACAGGTTTGCCCCTCTGATTAGAAATCACTCAGGCAGGAAATAATAGGAGGATTAAAACCAGCTTTCAGTCTATTTTAAGCCAGGTTCAGGTCATTGCCCTTGTCATTCACAGGGTGGGTTCCTCATGTGCAGTCAAATAGCATAGATTGAACCTGTTGTGCAAAAGGTCTGTCACTCTGCTTTTGGCCTGTGTTTAGCAGTCCACAGGCTGTTTTAAATTACACCAGCCTTTAATACTGCAAGGTGCCCAAAAAAGAGACCAAGCACACATTTAACAGTGTGCATCAGCCACTACACCATTTATTTGGTCATATCTCTGTTTACTAGCAAAGGCAGCAGCAGGGCTCAGGAGTGGCATGGAGTGCCTGTATCATTTCTGTGTGATAAAGGCATGCCAAGCTCTCCAGGGGCTTAATTATCTGGGTGTGATTTAAAGTGATCACTGGAGAATCTGCTCCCAACAATGCTGCATGTCAAGGCTTAAGAGGGCAGGCAATTTTCAAATGATCACAGCTGGGATATTTGTACAGGAAGATTTCAGAGCCATATTAAATTACCTGCCCTGAAAATCCTAGTGCTGAATACAGACGTATGTTATTGATTTTGGAGGACTCAACTCAAACTCTACAGCCCGCCCTCAGTTAGCCTGCTCCACTGGGACCAGACATGGAAAATGATGCTGTCAACTTGCTGCTTACCTCTCCCAGAAACAGCTTTAGCCCCTTGTCTCACTCCTCTCCTAGCTGCAAACTGACTTTTCCCTAGTATACCATGCAAGGTTATTTACCACTGCTGGAAGAATATCAGGGAGCAAATCTTAGGAGCAGAACTATGTCCTAAAATCCAGATCAAGATTCCATCCTGAAAACACAAATGTCCTCTCACAAACATAACCAAGGCAAATAGATGCCGATGTAGTCTAGAGGCTGTTGCCCTGGACTAGTACTCTGTAGACCTGGATTACAGCCTTGTTCTGCCTCTGGCTTACTTTGTAAGCTTTTTCTCCACCCTGCTCTCAATTTTACAGTAGCTTCTAGCTCAGGCACTTAGGCATCTGAACTGCCAAATGAGGTTTTGAAAGGTATGTTTGCATTTGCATATATTTTCCAAGAACATGTCTTTATTTATGCCTCTCTCTAGTAGTAAATTTTAATCCTGCTAACAGCAGGAATAAATGTAGTGGGCAGAATAAAGCAGACTCTTGGAGCTTAACTTATTTTTCTTATTCTCTTCAAACAAAGTATAGTCTTTCAAGCTTCCCTTTAAAGGACAAAAAAAAATCTCTACATTGAAAAAAGGCTTTTTTTGCTAAGCCATAGACAAACTTATGTGCCTCTGTAGAAAGGGAAAAGGAGATTGAAACAGCCTTAAGACAACTGAAGTATCTTTTATTTCCTATACTATTTAACGATGGTTGCTATTACTTTCAGAATCTAGTATTTTGCAGGTAATAAAAAGAGTGAAAATCAATCACAACAACAGAGCACACCTCCCAGAGGACAAAAAATCCTCAATATATAACTGACTGCCAGAAAGCAAGTGTTAAAATAACCTGCATCAGGTAGAAGTGTTGCAATAAGAAATGGAGACAAACCACAGAACTATAAAAGAGACAGCTCACATTTTAATTGAAGAATTGAACAGTGGCTGACAAGTCCGTGTGCTCTGTTTCCATAGGTGCTTCAGAAAGGCTGAGCTGCAATGCATAACACCCAGTTCAGGCTGCAGCATTCCTGGGAGGGTTCAGGGACACAAAATGCTTTTGTTGTTGTTAGTTAGGCATCAGCAATCCACCAGAAGTGAAAATCAGGCTTTCCCCACTGGGCATGCTTGGGAAGCTGACACAGAAATGTAACTAAAAAAGGTATAGAAAGGAAAATTAAACAGGAGATTTTAGAGAGTCTTAGTGAGAAATTGTCATCACTCCTTCAAGAGAACAAGGCTGTAGTTAAGGACTTGATACTAATGCCATTAAAGTCTTTGGAAGTTTTAGAGATACTTGAATAGCAGAGGGATTTCTCTCCCTCCTCCAGTTTTCCTCCCAGATCCAATTAATACAAAAAGAAATTGACTGATTCACCTATTGTTCAGGTCTCGGTTGCCTTATCATATCTAAAGCTTGCTCCTAGGGTCTGCAGAGCCATATAGCATCTATCACACTCCTGAGCACTCCATAAATAAATAGTATGAACTGTAATGAGAATACTAATGAAATGTGTAGCTTTGTGATTGAAAACTCTCTCTTCTCAAGATGTATTTTTAAAGGAAAATTAAAAGGATGAATTGTGGCACGTCGTTTCATAAAGCCTCCCGAGTTAGTGTATTGGTTGCCATGCCACAATATTACAGAAACATTGATATTTTATATGTGCTATGGTCTTGAAATTTGACTGGCAATTAGAGATGCAACAGCTGCCACTGGCTAGGACAAACTGCAGGAAAAAAAAAAAAAGGAAAAAAAAAAGAGGAGAAGAAGAAAAGAAAAAAAAAGTTATATTAGACAGACAGAGATACTTTCAACGTGCTTTGCAAGAGCACTGAGGGGATGCAGAAAAGCACACGCTGATGACAAGGGAGGCTGGCAGAGAGGGGAAGGCAAAAGACTAAAACAGCTGCTGAGTCCAAATGCTACCTTCAAACTGAAAACATGAATTGCTATGTGGCGTACCCAGTAAATGAGACTCAGAGGATTAAAACATCACATCTAAGGCTCTGCAAAGAACTGTGATGGGTGAAATTAACACCTGTGCTTCCAATCCCTCTTGGTGCCCTGCTGTATAACTGCCTCGTACTGAGGAAAAGGGTTAAATGAAAACCATAGAACCAAACGACTTCAGCTGATGTCTGACCTACTGCAGATATTGCTGTGGAGATCTGCCATGGGAAACTGTAGCAGGGCTCAGATGAGGCTAATTGCTCCATGAGGGACAGAAACCAAGAAATACATATACATTTAAAAAAAAAAAAAAAAAGAGAGAGAATTTAGAGAATTTCAAGACTTTCTCGTATTCTAAATTTAGGCAGACCCAGGGGCCAGAGCTTCCCTGGGAAGAAGGAAAGGGAGTCTGCAGAAAGCCCTTTTGCCTTGCATTTGTTTGAACTCCGATTTCAAGAGGCTTTTTGCCTCTTTTTTAATTCAGGTTGCATTAATAAAGCACTTTGACTAACATTTAGGCAGGTAGCCAGTAGCAATGCTGGCAAATTTAATGTCCCTTGTTTCTTATGTATTATTCACTTTTTAAACAACAGACTATGAAAATAACCATGTAAGTATTCCTTTTTTTTTTTTTTCTTTTTCTTTTTGCAGTTACACCTGTAAATTCTCATTTTCTCTGCCTTCCATTGCAGAGCCTCTCCAGTTCATTATAATGCTCTAATTTTCTTTTATAGTGGAAAAATCTTTGCGGCAGGGACATCCTTGTTATATATTGCTAGGTTTCTCAGCACTGTGGATTTCTAATCCCACTGTTACTCCTGTATTGATGGGACAGCTTTCAACATACATGTGTTGACAGGTGCTGCTCTTGCCTTTCACCATGTTGAGTCATAACTGCAAAATAGTTAGCTCTAAAGCAGCTGGATGCCGACAGTAACCCCTGCTTTTACAAAGTGGTTTTGGAACACAAGTTTAAATTATGAGTTTAATAATGTATTATGGCACAGAATTTCTGTTATTTAAACAACATGGTAGAAGTATTAAATGTATCCCTTTCAGTCAGCCCTATAACAGTAAAAAGCATTTTATGCTACAGTTTTAAGCAAACTACAGAAATTAGTATGTAATTCTGTTACAATTGGTCAGGAGAAGTTTTTGCATTTGATATAAAAGTTAACAAACCTACCCTAAACAAATTTTATTATTATTACAGTTCTTCTTCTAAAACATGTTTTTTTAACCCCTTTTGATTCCAGAACTGAAAAACAAACAAACAATTTTTATCTTGATGAAAAATTTCATTGCCACACTTTTGTATGGAAAATTTCTCTTTGAGAGGCAGCTTTTGGTTCAATAATTATTGTGAACTCCTCAACATATTAGTTCTCTGAAAAATTAATCTCTGTAACTGAATAAACTCTCTGTAAGGCTGTTGACATTATAATTTAAATATCTTTAACCTAAATATTGTTTCTTTTA
Organism: Ceyx cyanopectus; assembly: GCA_013401355.1. Classification (NCBI taxonomy): domain Eukaryota; kingdom Metazoa; phylum Chordata; class Aves; order Coraciiformes; family Alcedinidae; genus Ceyx; species Ceyx cyanopectus. The sequence continues at coordinate 7,582 of VYZU01064607.1, read as the reverse complement.
CTATAAGCTGTTCACACATCCATTCCTGTCTCTAGTACAATCTATTTATTGTTTTAAAAGATTTAACAGTAAAGAGGGGGGCTGAGATAACGCAGCTTTTTTTCTGTCATTGTTTTCCATTATTTCCCTTTAAGATTGAATAAGCGTGTTCCTTCCACATCAGTGCAAAGGTTTCCCGTCACCAGGCTCTTGATAGTCTCCATGGAGATCCATACTGTCAGTTTAGTGGTTTCAACCTTAATTTCATGGTTGCTTCATTGCTGAGAATCCCTTCATTCACTAAATTTTCTAGGACTGTGACTGCAAGAAACAAAGAAATGGCAATAAAATTATCAGCAAAATAATCAGAAGTAAACTTATTCTTAATACATTAGGGTATTATCCTATGACTACATCTGTAAACCATGGTTAAAAAAGACCATTTCTCATAAACATAATGCAAATGAGAATAAGTAAGAAACTATTTAAATGTCCAGATGCTTTACTGAAACAATCTGTATGAGATTATATCTGTGTAGAACTACTCACAGGTGTAAATTATATTCAGGTTGAAAATTAATATTATTCTTGATCATGTCTCATTCTTCCATTTAGAAATCTTTTTCTCAGATTTGGTTCAGTTATCAATATTTTTATTTTAAAAATTAAAGTATTTCCTGTAACATTAATTATTTTTTTCCCTGCTGTAATTATTAGAACTGAGCAAATAATTCATAATGCATAATTAATCTATAGAACATAACCTCATTTTTTTGCTTACTCTGTATCTTCTAGCAAATCTAATTTTTTAGTTTATTTGTTAATCAAAATCATCTGACCATATATGGTAAATACTTTTAGCTATGGATTGAGCCTGAACAGTTCCCTGTGTACCTTTTATATACAGTGCTTGCTACATGATCTGCACATTGCAAAGTCACATGGTAAAACATGTGACTTTATTTAATTTTCCCAGTTTGGTGAATGTTTATATACTCTGGCATGAATACATCTCTATGTGAATTTTATTACTGCTTTTGCAAATTCAGAATTTGTATTCCTGCCAGTAGAACTCAATTATTCAAACATCTTGGGGGGAAAAAAAACCACTAAAGGAAATGTGA
>VYZU01064606.1:4462-15738 GCA_013401355.1 Ceyx cyanopectus | reverse complement strand
TTCTCTCCTCCTCTCCCTTCCTCTGCTCCACACCGCAGACAGCTTTTCCTTGCAACTGCAGCAAAGGTCCTTCTTCAGGAAGCAAAAAGCAGGAGCTTCTGTTTTAAATCCAAGAGATAAGGGCAGGCCAGCGTGCTTTCCGTGATAGTGGCAGGCATAAAGAGATATCAGCCACCAGATACTGCAATCCCCAGCCCCTGCTCTCCGTAAGACAATAGCAGAGCTTATGCATACACTGGATGACGTCAGGACACTGCAAAGACTGACTGCTGCTAACCCAGAGGCTCAGAGGGGGCTTGAACAGAGCAGAGCATTTCAAATGGGAATTCCTTTGTCACAAAAAGCAGAAGACAAAGAACCAGACATATATTTCCCTCTGTGATGATAAAGCCCCCACCCAGGGCTGTAATGCTAGCAGGAAAATATCTGCCTTTAATTTCTCAGCTGAACAAGATGCAAAGTGTTTCTGTGCAAAGAGAATATATTCCAGGGTCAAATGTCCCAGTAAATGCCACTTAAGAGTATTTTCAATAAAGAATAACCATGAATTGCTATCACTAACTCTTCACTATTTTTCCTTGCAGAAAAAATAAAATCCTGTACTAATCTACACTTCAGACCAAAATTTCACATCAAATGTCATATGAAAATGCTAGTCAACTCTCTCATTTATTTATATCTATTGTCAGAAGACACTGTAACAATGCTCTAACCATAATAAATAAGTCACCTATATAAAAAGAAAAACCCCAAACCACACTGATCTCAGTGATAAACAGACATCCTAGCAACCAAATAAATATTTTTATTTCTTCTTCATTCTTCGAAGCCACCTAGATCTAGAGTTTCTTAGCCTCTGCAAGGGCATTTCTGATTGCATTGAGCTTATTTATTTCTGACGCTCAGTAATTTAAAATCGTTCAAACATAGAAACAAAGCCCTAAGCTGGCTCCATCAGATGCTCCTGCAGAGATAAGGAATTTGCCTGGTTTGTGCTGGTAAGAGCAGTCAAGCAGTAAGCTGATGGTCAGAAGCTACCAGACATTGGGGACCATTTATAGGAATGGCTGTCTGGAGGGAGCAAGAACAAGAACACTTTTGAAGAGTCTGACCGAACAAGTATTTGCCATTCCAAGGATGGCAAAGACTGAGGAGCTCTGCTGGTGGATGAGGAGAAAGAAAATAGCTGCAAGTCCATTAAGTGAAGCACTTAAGTGAAAAAATAAGTGAAAAGCAACATATCCTCCCATTTCTGATCTTTTGTGAGTTAAATGTACCCAAACAGTTCTGCTGCCCTGTGTGCTAAGGTGGTTTGTACTGTTTGCAGAATACGTAATGCCACTACGAGCAGCAGGCTGGAAAAACAAGGAACACTGAAGGCTGGCAAGACCTGCCGCCCAAAGATATCAATGTGCTTAAATCAATAGGGAACCGAGCAGGTGTTGGCAGGGGCTGCCACTGCACTAAGAGCAGACTGGAAAGCAGCATACAGGTCAGAGCCACAGCGCTCCACTGCCATGCCAATCCCTCTGCTCCTCAGGATGACAAACACGGTCCCAAGCTCATACAACATGTGTGCCTACCAGCATCCATATGGACCCTCCAAAACCCTGGCCCACAGGTGCTGCGGTAAAGGGGAGAGAACAGGAGGCTGTATTGAGACCAACCTCCTTGTCCTTCCCATCCTGGCAGGGGGCATTTGCAAACACACCGAGCTCCTCTCCTGGTATCCTCTGTTAGTGCAAAATGCTCTTCAATCTTTTTCCTGCTTTCCATCCCGCACAGTGAATGGTCTCTGTGTTCTGCACAGACCATGAGAATACTTAGGACCACCAGGCTTTTGGGAGCATTTATCTGTATTTTATCTCTGGAACAAAGCCATGGGAAAGGCCATACCCTGGGGTAAGACATCTCACCACACACTCTTTAACAGGCAACTTTTTTTCTCTCCATCGGCTGACAGGACACCAGTGCAACGTGACTCACACAAACTCTCAGGCAACAACTAACCACATGTCCTCAGATTTGCACTTGAGCACTGGAATTAATGGCCTGGCTGTTCATTTGTAATGAATATTTGCAGGCACATGCATGGATGCTGAGCACCAAGTAGACACGTCCAAATTGGTTTTGACCGTAACACTCTTAACGACAGCGGCACAAATCCTCTGACAAGAAGTTCCCGGAACTGAACTAGTTATTTTGACTATTTGGAGCTGATAACACCTCCTTCAGTCAAAAAAGTTTGACAAGAAGCTGTGGTGCACAGAGCAAAGGAAGTGTTCTGGCTTGGCTTTCCAGCAAGTGAGGCAAGATCACAAAAGAACCTATTACGCAGGGGTAAGCCTCCTGGTACCTTTAAGATCAAACCTCTGGAACAAAAACCCTAGCACAATTGTGCAATGGCTGAAGACTAAGTTTTGCTCTCATAAGCAGATGTGAACTTCCCACAGCACTGTTTTCAAGGAAGATGCAAAACCTCAGGGCTTTCCAATGACATCCTTGAAGGTGTCACAGAGGCCAGGCCCTCTGCCAAGTTCTCATTACAGTGACGCACACAGGCAGTCAAAAAGCCTAAACAACCCATGCAGTATCTGTGGAAGGATTTCATAATAATCTATTTCATTAGCATTAGGCTTGCCAGCTCAGTGCTTTGACTTGTTGGGAAGGTGACTCTTGGCAGGCCACTAGAAGTCTTTCTCTAAAATTTTTTCAAGTCTACCTAAGACACTTTATAAAATAACTTGGAGGAAGTGTAAAAATCTGTTTCTGATCTACTGCTCTTGTAAAAGCATAACCCTATAGTTTGCAAGCTGGCTAGCAGAATTACGAATTCCTGTTTCCTACCCTGAGTTTTGATGTCAGGTTAGTCTACAAAGAAGGGTCAACAAATATAATCTCTCCTTGTGAGAATGTTTCTCTCTCTTATACAGCAGTGGAGATAATGTGAATTAGTGTACACTGAGCATCAAATGAAATCTCCTGCAAGTGTTAGCATTGCTGTGGTTTGCTTATAACCTACACAACATTCTCCAAATGTTATATTAATTTAAAATGTAACTTCCATATACTTCTCCATGAGCCAGCATGAAATATTTAAAGCAGCAAATACATATGCTATTCAAAGCTCTGTCCTATACATTCATATTGGGAGAAAAGGACGTGCTTTTCAGCCTTTGCAACTCTTGAAGCAGATATTCTTTATTCCTCAGTTTATCACTGCAGAAGAATAATATACATATTTTACTTGGGTTTGTAAGAACACAGTTTGAGTTTTAATAAAGAAGCTGAATAATGAAATATTACATTTTTTTACAGTTGCAAATTTCTGCTCTAGATTAATTTCTCTCAAGAAACACAGTGCAAGCAGGAAATTTGAGCTACCAATAGAGGTAGATTTATACACATGCCTTGTGCTGATCCACTAAACCAGAAATCTTTGTTCTCTCTTGTCAGTAGAGAAACATTTCATTTTAAAATCAACCTCCTTTTCCATAGAAGAAACTGTGGGAATGGGAAATGAATCGATCCCACCCTTGAAGCTCTCCTGCCCTACTGCCCTGAGCAGCTCATCTCAATGGGGAGGTCTCACCTGTGTCTCCATGGGGCAATAGAACAGTTCTCACCTTTCAGTGTAGAGAGGGAAATTAAAGAATAATCTCAGTCACCCTCAAAGATGAGTAAGGATTTTTATCATATTTAACTTGCCTTTAATTTCAATGCCCCCTGTTATTTAGTTATTTAATGCCTTAAAAAATTAATGCATTTAAGGTACTATTAGAAATGTGACTACTGTTAGTCCACACCAATCAGCAACCTGTAAAGGAAATAATTTTGCCTCTGGGAACATTAGTTAGCTCCCTCCTAAAATTCCAGTAACACCCCCCAGTCACCCATGCTGTGATCATCTCCAGCTTCTGTAGGCTTCATCAACTCCAGCCACAGCTACTGCACAATTACTGATCAACATGATACCAAGAAAATACTGCAAAGTGTTTTTTCAGGCTATGGAGAAAAAATAAACAATACACTTGCCTTTACACTTTCTCTGCCCTTGTTTTGCTCAGCTTTGTTGACCCTTAATTAATTATAAAAAACATCTCTGGTGAAAAATGTCACCATCATGATTATACCAGGGACAATCTACTGCAGTGGTACAACTTCAGCTCTTCATCTCATGGGATCACATACTTAAGGTACAAACCACCCCCCCTTAAACAACTGAACGGAACAGCCTGCACCAGTGTTGTGATGCTGAGTCCCCCACACAGAGGTGTGAACAGTTATCCATCTTTGCAGTACCTTTCCAATACCTCCCTCACTAAATGAAGCCAGTGTCTCAGAAATGGCACCCTTGGAGCCATCACCATGGGAAGAGTGGTCAGCTGACAAGGAGGAAAGCCCTGGGGAGAGCTTCCCAGCAGGAAAGTGAGCAGCAGAGCAGAAGTCCCATGGGGTCTGCCAGCTTGGATTACACAGCATCCAGAGCCAAGGAGAGACTTTAAAGGCATGTCTCACTGGAGGGAAATGTCTGAAGTGCTTCATTAGCGGGAATGCCACTGGTGCCAGGCTGGGCAGTGAGAAGAGAACCAGAGTGCAAGGCAGGCAGAGGGAGCAGAGCCAGGACCATGCCAAGCGGCCCTGATACGGAGGCAAAGGGACTGGTTAGCCAGACAGTGGAAAATATCCCTGAACATCTGAGCTGACTGGAAGTCCTCAGTGTCCTCCGCTTAGCCTGCTCTTGTCACCTTCTGTTCCGAGTTTTTCCAGCCACACTCCCCCTTTGAAACTTGCTGTTCCCTTTCTGCATTGGCACAGGAGGGAAAGAGACTGCTGGCAGAAAAAAAGTCAAGGTCTTTGTCCTGCTTAACATAAAAAAAGGATTCTATAGCAGAGTGATACATGGACTGTGTAAATGCATTACTCTATGATTATTTACTCTCGTGCTGATTCTTTAAATATTTCTGTATAGTCCATATTGCACTTATGCAACACCACTTAATGTAAAAAATCTTCTGCATTTTTAGACAATGCTTAGAACAACTAAGTTTGAATAAACATGTGCATACACACATAGACAAATGACAAGAGACTGTCTCTTTTTATGTCTGTGTCAGTCCTTATCTGAGAGATGAAGTTCAAAAGAGACTCTTAAAGAAAAGATGCAATATATCATAATATCCAAGTATTAGCTTATTCCAATGCCTTTCAACTTCAATTTTAACAAAGGTCTTGGCTTCAGCACTGCTCTTTAGGTGATTACTGCAAGCTGTTCACTACAGGCAGGGAGAGGAAGCTCTGGGGAGACCTTCAGAAAGTAACAGAGGAAGGTCTGTGTGTTCTGCTCTCCCAGGTCATCCATCTGGGGCACATCTAGTGGACACAAAGCTCCAGTAGTTATGAAATGGTAGTGTATTACATACAAAAAGCTGTATATAGAGCATATTTCATAAAAACAAACAAAAAAACCCCAAACAAAAAAAACCACAACAAAAAACCAAAACCACACACAACAAACAAACAAAACAACAAAACAAAGGATTAGCCTGTCAAGCACTTAATTCTAAGATATGGTCGACACTATGGGTCCTAGGCAGATGTCTAGTTCTCTTCAGAGGGCTGGGTATTTGCTCCTCATTAGCCTCACTATCTTGAATAAACCCCGAATCTTAGGGTTCTGCATTCTTATAGAAACCAGGAACTTTTGCAGGCAACAGAGCCTTGAGATACTAAGCAATAAATAGATACTAAGAGTATCTATTTCTCCCCTGGACTCTACGGGAATACCTGGGGTTATAGTAACAGGCAGCAACAGAACAGAATGGTATTTCCATTCCCTACTTACAAAGGACAGAGGACACATAATAAATCTTCTGTTTTCAACAACCACTTTCCTTCCATAATTCAGTGTGAGACTTGGAAATAATGCAAAATTATTTTATAAGGGGAAGAGTATAGCTCAACTTCTGTACAGTATTGTCGAAAGATTAGGATGATGATTCACCTCTTTCTGTTTTGGTTTTGTTGGTTTGGTTTTCACTTTGGGTGGTTTCACTTTAAACATAAAAGTGTTCACCCATAAATATCTAAGACAATTACCAACACAGTGCAACAATGTGCTCACTGTCTGCAAATGAGATATCAAATCACACTTAATTTTTTTCAATATTTTTTCATTTATTTTTTTTATATTTTTTTTTAATATAATTTATACATTGCATTATTGTGTTATTTTTTCAATAACAGCTCCATAGCTCAACTAAGCATGTGGAATGGCTTTACTAAATTCTGAGAGCAGATTTTGTCCCAAACACATGCAATTGTGTGATGAAATGGGGCCACTACTGTGTCTGAAAAACATAGCAGCAGAACACACCCCCTCTGGATATGATCCAAGGAACATTAAAAGGAAGAAACCTGTCAGTACTTTGGTTAAACACATTTAAATAACCACCTCTTTAAATATATTTTTAAAATAATGAAGTATTAGAGATGTTTAGAAGTGTGTATTTTCTACAATGAAGGAAATACCTGATTTTTTTTTCTCTCCTATCCTAATATCAGGGTCATTTCCAAGGATCTGTACCACAGAAATGCACAAATGGTACACTNTTTTTATATTTTTTTTTAATATAATTTATACGTTGCATTATTGTGTTATTTTTTCAATAACAGCTCCATAGCTCAACTAAGCATGTGGAATGGCTTTACTAAATTCTGAGAGCAGATTTTGTCCCAAACACATGCAATTGTGTGATGAAATGGGGCCACTACTGTGTCTGAAAAACATAGCAGCAGAACACACCCCCTCTGGATATGATCCAAGGAACATTAAAAGGAAGAAACCTGTCAGTACTTTGGTTAAACACATTTAAATAACCACCTCTTTAAATATATTTTTAAAATAATGAAGTATTAGAAGATTTTTATAAGTGTGTATTTTCTACAATGAAGGAAATACCTGATTTTTTTTTCTCTCCTATCCTAATATCAGGGTCATTTCCAAGGATCTGTACCACAGAAATGCACAAATGGTACACTCGGAAGCCTCAAATGACAGAATGAACAGAGGTAGGCAACAATTAAAAATAAGATACCATCATTTTTTATGCAACTGAGGGACCACAAATCAGGATTAAGGTCGACTCAAACATGAAAACTGGCATCAGAGGGAACATATGTGCCCCAGAAAAAAACCCACAAAAATATCCAATTTATATGAATAAAAAAAAGCTGGAGACATTCAAAAGAGTAGCAAACATTGCCAACATTGCATGAAAATCCACATATCCACATATCCACATTATTAATGTCTGATCTAATGCCAGAGTTACACGCTTAGGAGCAGATTGTTGACAGAAGACAATCAAATTGAAATTACTTTCAGTCTGAGTAAACACAGTAAGAACGTTAAATCTGACATTATAAATTGCAATGCTTTCATCATACATACAGGGAAATTTACAAAGGGCTTCTAAGCCTACAAGGGAATATCCACAAAACAACATAAGAAGAGACCCAAGGAATTTGGCCATTCACATGAACATGTTCTATCTGTCACTGCTTAGTAACTCTGGAACCTGCCAGTGACGCCAAGCCAACATACCAAAGGGAAGGAGAAACAGTTATTCCACATGCTGTGTGACAGCAAGGACTTAGATAAGGGAGAGAATTTAGGAAGGTCCCTGCTGGCCGAGAGAGTGTTGTGTGGAGCACACTCCCAAGCAGACATAAAAGAATCCATAATGTAACCACGGGAAAAAAACCTAATGGAGAGTTTTATTTCTATATGCCTATGTGGACCTTATGTGCACAACAGTGGATGAGCAGACACTGCAGTCATAAATACAACAGTAGAGTCAGTGGGGAAACCAAGTCCACTGGAAACTGTTTCACTAGTTTCACTGGACAAAGCTCATTTAAGTCATTTGAGGATTTCAGTTTTTCCAAGATGCAGTATTTTGGGGGTGCCCCAGACCCTCTTTCCAACGGTTCCAGTCTGCTTCCATGTGGTGCCAGCCTTGGAGACTGCAGATGTAAAATTCCTCTCACAGAATAAAAAAAGATTAGCCACAAAAAATTAGTAAATGTTAGGATATCTTGATTATCATAGCTTTTCTTGAGAAAGAAGAGCTTCTATAAGTGGATAAAACAATCCAGGCAAGAGGCAATCTTGAACCTGCAGCTTGATTGGTGTTGGGAATCCCTCTGAGGCACATTGCTGCAGGCACAGACATCCATCGATAAGCCTCAAATGGCAGCAAGTCTGGACACAGCAGACTCATTTGCTGAATACTCAATACCAGAAGAGTACAACTCCTGGAAATGCAACTTTCTTCGGATTAAAAAAAAAACAAAACAAACAAAAAAAGACCTATGTGGATAAAGAGCAGCCTGAGGAACAAATAAACAGTGAAGACAAATCCCCCACCAAATCACTTAAGCAAGTTACGACTGGCTTTTAGAAGTAGGCTCTTAAACTTGACACTTTGGAAATGCTCCCTTTAAGCACTAGAGAAAATGTTAGGCATTTAGTCATGGTAATCAAAGACTTTCACATACAGTTAGAGGAAATTAAGTTAGAAAAGGGTAATGACATCTGCCCTCCCCATGGCAGAGTCAACTGCATCAATGGCCTTGCCACCAGGCACTGATCACAAAGGAAAACTGCAGACTCCAAGATTTGGGAACTCATTTTAGGATGCACAGCAGACCTTACTGGTTCACAGCAAACCACTGTGCCTCAGTAACTACAGCTTACACCTTCTGCCTGGTCATGGCCAATGTAAGAACACTGTGATAAACTCATTGACTCCAGACTGGCATGATACTATGTGGCACCAGCAACTCAGTGGCAATTAAACAGTGTTAATGCTTGATCATTTAAGTTTCTCAGAAGCCTGATACTAGCTGTTGGTTTCCCTCTGAGCAGACCACACTGCCAAGGGCCAGAGTGCTGGTATTTCCCTTCCTGAACTTTTCCCTGGAGAGATGGGTGGTAGAATCCACAGAGCTGCTGTATTCCAGCAGCAGGAGGAGAGTATGGAGACAAGGAGGTTGCAGACCCCAATCTCCACAGCACCCATCCCAGGAAAATCCTGGTCAGTGTGATTAGAGAGTTTCAGAATACTTCTGTTGATGGTTCAGCAACTGCCACCTCCAGCAGTGCCTACTTCTTTCTGATGACTACAGAGAGAGTACACACAGCGTCAGGCTACAGCAGCTCAGATGCAGATATCTACATATGAATAGAAGTGACTCCCGTGTTCCTGGAAGTTTAAGGAAAGCACAAGAGAAGGCTATGCTGAGGTCAGGGGCCATATACTTCAAATAAGGAAAAGTAAATCCCTGAACTCCAAACCTGCCTTGAACTGTGACCTCTGCTATGTGTGCAAGTTCCCCCTGAACAAGTCCCGGACTTCAGTATGATCAAGTCACCTAAAGAGCAGGTGTTCAGCAGGGAGACAGACTTTTGCCCCCTGCAGCTACAAATATTCATTACATCAGTGATTTCTCCATACTTGGAAGCACTGTGCCGCTCTGCCTTCAGTGTCATGAAAGATTCAAATGCTTGTGCCCAGTACTAGATGGCACACACAGTCACCTTCATCAACCCAGGCACGAAGGTCTTGCTGAGCATAGTGTCTGTAAGTACACAAAGCGGAGAAAACCAGCAGATGTCACTCCACTGAAGAGCAAGTCTCCCCTGCCACCTGGGACTTTCCTCTTTCTAACAAATTTAAGCATGGAGATGCATTCCCTTCTTCAAGTTGAAGCTTTTGTGGCCTTTCTGACATAGCTCATTTGTTTACTTAATGCCACCTGATCAGTTGTCAAACCAGACTGAAGAGCTTCAGCCTGTAGTAAAACAAGTCCATCTGACTCTGCTCAGCCTGCAGGGTAGGCAGATCACTGCCAAGCACCCCTCATGCTACACGAAACCCATCAGCCTTCAGATAGCTACGGACTCTGCTTAGCTCTATTTGTTGTCACTCAATGATATTTACCCACTTTAGCCTCCAGCCCTGTTTACATTACAGGCAAGTAGTGTTTGACACCACTTACCCTTCTGGAAGATAGCTTTGGGGGTTGTCCAAAACACAACCTCAAGCACAAATTGCAACTGGACTCGCCTCCTGTGCTGGGTTGATTAAGGTTGGCTCCACAACACTGCAGCTGTATAACTCTTTTATAAATTGGCAGACTTAAGGCTTCATTAGTTTTCTTATTGATCTTCTTTCTTTCTTTGAAAATGGTACAACACATTATAGGAAGGGAAAAGCAAAGGGTTAAATACTTTAAATAAGGGTATGAGATACCAAGTGTCCAACTAGAAACAGTCTTCTCTGGCATGCAGCATCAGGTCCCAGTGAAAAGACCTGGATGGAAAGTCCCAGTATGTCTTAATCACGTGCTCAATGCGCCTTATTCCAAATATCTTTCTCGTGTTTGTGCAGAGAGAGTTAAGACTGTTCTGGAACACTGCTTTCACTGTATGCAATAATTGCTTCTTACCAGAGCAACTCTTTTTAGAGAATATGAAAAAAAAACAAAAACAAAAAACCCAACAAAAAAAACCCAACCTAAAACAGACAACAAACAAACAAACAACAAATCAAAACAGTTAATTCAGGCCAGCTGCAGCCCTGCATTACAGGTGCAAATGAAAGCAACACAAACATTAATTTGTCTTCCAGCAGCAACTTAACACTGACGTTCACTGTCATTTACTAGCTTGAATTAACATCAGTTTAAACACAGATACAGTCACTTACAGAAGTTGCTTAAAAATATGCCAGTATCTTCTCTTTCACTTTGAAATAGCAGAAAAGAATTTTAAACTCTACTCGTTGAAATGTGCCCTCTGTGTCCTTTGATAAGGGCCTGTGCTGACACAGTGAACAGACACTTGCTGCACGCTCACTGGGGAAGCCAAAAGGGAACTGGAACATCCATCCCACTTGCAATAGCTACAGTCACCATTCAGCTCTGCTGCAAAGTACAATACATCTACATATATTGAGCCAAGAGATGTCTCCAGGGCAGGAGCTTTCTGAGGGGGCAATTCCTTAACTGTAGCTTGCTAGCCAAAGCATTTCTTTCCTTTAAAATCCATATTTTTAATTTTTCTTGTTTTCTGATGTTATTAGTATTGCCTATTTAAACCAGAATGCTTCACTAGTTTATAAAAGGCAAGAACTGCTACATCTCCAGCAGCAACCCCAAAGCAAAAGCAAATCAAATAAAAACCTACAGGACCAGCTGATGCACAGTCT
>VYZU01064605.1:6556-33910 GCA_013401355.1 Ceyx cyanopectus | reverse complement strand
ATACAGGGAGGTATGTTCAGCTGATCACCCCTTTCCCAGCTGAGGCTCTTAGATGTTTGCATCTTGAAGACCCAGGCAGCCTGATCTTACAAATACTGAGGAAATGGGTTGTGAGCTACTTGGCAAAAGAGGCACCCAGATTCTTCTGGAGAGGAGAGCAGGAGCACTCTCCAGAGGTGTGAATGGAGATAGAGAAGGAGGGATGTGGCTGCTGTTTTGGTGCCCATTAACTTTGTATTTCAGTGTGTTTTGTATTTTGATTTTTATGAGAAGAATTTTACTTGGGTGCTGCTGGGAGAAAGCTCTTTGTATATATTTGTCTGCTTAATCTGAAACATCTTGTCCTGTCTAGATTCTCAGCTCTTGAAGACCTATCTTCCTTTAGTTAAAAGCCATGCCAGAAAGAATAAAATGTTAATATGTCTGCAGAGTAATAGCTTGCTAGCCTTGAATGACTTTTTCTTCAAAAGCAGACTTTTTATGGGTTGTAGAGTCTCAAAGATCTAAAAGATAAATCTTGTGGCCATTAAATGAGCTTTATAGTGTTTAATTATTAACATGCAGAAATTAATTTGACTTCATTTTTTTCTTCAGTAATCTGTGAAAGGAAGATTAATAGAGACTCAGTGCTCTACATGAGCCTTCTTGAGTCCAGTGCTGAGATTCCTGAAGCTCATGGAGGAGTTGTAAGGCAGAGTGAAGCATTGCTGTGGAATTGCAGCAAAGAACTGATAGTGCTTCCCAATAGCTCTAGTGTTTTAATCCAGTATGTTGAAAGTTGACATCCTTGACAAGAGAAAAGAAATACTAAAATAGTACCAATATAGGACCCTAAACTACCAGAGGACAGGTATTAAGATGCTTTGAGGCCAAATTGTGATGACTGCTGAAGGGTTGTTTACATAAACTGTCACTGAAAGCTTTAATGCAGTTAGCACTTTCACTTTCAAAAAGACTTCAGAAAGCAATGAACAGTCTGTTAGAAATGGGATAATTTGCCTACTTTAATGTTCAGCTTCTCAAGTGAGATAAAACAGTTTGTCAGGTGATTGCCTATCAGATGAGCTGGGGTAATGAGTATGGTTTCTCAGGTTTGACAAATTCAGTGCACTTCAGTTTCTTTAAAACAGTGAAAGTTGTACATATAAGGAAAACATGATCACTGAGGAAATAATTTCAGAATTAATATTGCATATTATGAAACTAAGTTTTGCATTCTTCTAACATATATGATGTTAGCATTTCAGAAACTAATTTATAAAGTAGATCTATGCCAGATTTTTTGACACTTCTCATTGTCACACTGTATACAGAACTTGGGATGACAGCAGTACTAGTTTTTTCCATGGTCCAGTTGCAAGGCTGTTCAGCTTGCTGCTGGGACATAGGTTTAAACTCATAGACTAATTTTTGAAATTAAAAAAAAAAGCTGAGAAAAGTGCCCTGATGAATGGACTAGTAAATACTCTGAAATGTTTAACTTGTCCTGTTAAACTGATTTCATAATACTGACTTCTCATTTCTGCAGGGGCCAGACTGTGTCACAGTTACCAGTCCCAATTGCTCATTCTTCTGTAACAAACGGGTGTATCTTGCACAAAGTAAAATCAGTTGAGTGGAAGATCTCACAGACCTGTAATTACATCCTTGCTCTGAACCAAACAGATGTTGAGGTCATTTTCCTGTACACTGGAGTGCCCTCAGCCAGCTGTTATGTTGTGGGAGACTAAAATTGTCCCTCCTTTTCACCTTTAAATGGTAATAAAAACATCCTTTCAGACCTTTTTTCCAGATACCATCTTACTTAAATTAGTTTAAAATGTCTTAATTCAAATACAAATTAATTTATCAGTTATTTTTTTGGACTACCAGCCAACAGGAAAAACTTCCTGCTCACTTAAAACTGATCTAGTCATCCTTTAGCTGTTTCTGTGTTGGGCTGGATAGATTCAGCCTGATGAGACTTTCTGTACAAGAAATGCTTTTTTAGTCCATTCGTTCTTCAACCTCTTTCCTGCATCAGTTTCCATTTCTCTTTGTGTCATTTGAATTGCAAAGCTATTTATAAGTGAAAAGGGTTTAAAAGTGGAAAGCTTTTTTTTTACTTTTGATTTCTCTTTTGGTAGGATGGAATTCAGAATGTTTTACTAAAAAATGTTTGAATCCTCTCAACAAGGTTGAAAATTTTCCATCTTTCCTGAATCTTAAATATTGCTTCAGGTTTGTAGATTACTAAACAATTTAGTACACTTTTTTTTTTTCTGCCTTTCAATTTGCATTTATCAAAAGACATTATTACAGGCTGAAATACCAAAATACCCTTTCTGCTTCCATGCTGTTTCCAGTCAGACTAGAATAATTACTGGATGACTTCCATTAAGTCATGATGTTACTAAACCAGGGAAAGATGGACAAAAAAATCAGAATACTGTGTTTGTTTTGTAAGAATTCAGGTAGTGTGTTGAGGAAAGGCATCGGCAGAACAAGACTGCAGAGTTTAACTGGACAGCAGAACATTTTCCATTCCTGAGTAAAGGTGTGTGGCTTTCTTGCACGGTATTTGTCCCTTGCCTGAGTTGATTTTGATCAAAAACTGCAGCTAAAGCACTTCTTTGCCTTATTGCCAACTAGAACTCTGCTCTAGAGCCTTTGATTACTGAGTTTGGAAATTCTAGGAAGTCAGTTTTCTTCTTTACTTTTTTTCTATCCAGAGAGGAATGTTCTTATGTGGGCACTAGCCCAGGAGACATAAGCTGGAATTTCAAAGCTGATCTCTCTTCTGAGCTTTATTCTGGAAGGCAAAATTGTGCTGTTAAGATGTCTGTACGGGTTTCTGTGCTTTAAGCACACCAAAATGTTTATAGCATTTCATTATACAAAGCAAGGTACTTTGTTAGCCATTCTGTCAGCACAGCTCTTCACCTGTATTGGCAGTAGGTGCCTGCTTTTGCTATGTTCTGCCTCTGCACTCAGTTCTTTGATGTGAGAAGCCACCATCACTTACCTTCTTGCATCTATTAATCTTCAAAATCTGATTTGTTGTTTATCCTGTCAAGAGGGCTAAGTGTGGAGCATGATAATTATGAAACTACATAATCAAAATACATTTTTGAGTCACAAAGATGAATTGGCTTCTATTGCCTAAGGTAAGGGAGGGCTAAGAGCCAAATGACAGAACTCAATACTTCTGTGAGGTATCTGAATAATTTTGCTCAATGGATCTTTGCTTTCTATCTCAGCTGGCTGCTGTTCATTGGAGGCTCTTCAGCTCAAGAGGCAGGTGTTTAGTTTTATGGCTTGGTAGTTTGTAATGCTTTGAAAAAAATGCATACTTTCTTGCTAAGTGTTCCATCATAACTCTGCCTCTCTTCCAGAGCTATGATCTTATGAAATATATGGAAAATGCCTTGTGTAGTCATCCTTCTACAGCTCTAATTCTCATTGCCCTGTTAGGTGTTTAGGTCTTTCATGTGTTGAATTTAGAGGAGGGTTTTTTTCCTTCTCTTTTTTCTTATTCTTGTTTTTTGCTCTTTTTCATGTTACACAGCTGTGCTAAAGATACCAAGGGAAAAAAAAAGGCAACAGAAGTACTTACAGTCCTGGTGATACAATGGCTATTGTGATCCACAATGATGAAATACTTCCTCTGCAATTTCAAAATGTCTTGTATGCTTTTTTTTTTTTCTTAGTTGTTTTGGGACTCCACTTAAGATTTGAGTATTTTTTCAAATTACTCCTTAGTGTTGGATGCCTGAAATCNTGCCCTGATGAATGGACTAGTAAATACTCTGAAATGTTTAACTTGTCCTGTTAAACTGATTTCATAATACTGACTTCTCATTTCTGCAGGGGCCAGACTGTGTCACAGTTACCAGTCCCAATTGCTCATTCTTCTGTAACAAACGGGTGTATCTTGCACAAAGTAAAATCAGTTGAGTGGAAGATCTCACAGACCTGTAATTACATCCTTGCTCTGAACCAAACAGATGTTGAGGTCATTTTCCTGTACACTGGAGTGCCCTCAGCCAGCTGTTATGTTGTGGGAGACTAAAATTGTCCCTCCTTTTCACCTTTAAATGGTAATAAAAACATCCTTTCAGACCTTTTTTCCAGATACCATCTTACTTAAATTAGTTTAAAATGTCTTAATTCAAATACAAATTAATTTATCAGTTATTTTTTTGGACTACCAGCCAACAGGAAAAACTTCCTGCTCACTTAAAACTGATCTAGTCATCCTTTAGCTGTTTCTGTGTTGGGCTGGATAGATTCAGCCTGATGAGACTTTCTGTACAAGAAATGCTTTTTTAGTCCATTCGTTCTTCAACCTCTTTCCTGCATCAGTTTCCATTTCTCTTTGTGTCATTTGAATTGCAAAGCTATTTATAAGTGAAAAGGGTTTAAAAGTGGAAAGCTTTTTTTTTACTTTTGATTTCTCTTTTGGTAGGATGGAATTCAGAATGTTTTACTAAAAAATGTTTGAATCCTCTCAACAAGGTTGAAAATTTTCCATCTTTCCTGAATCTTAAATATTGCTTCAGGTTTGTAGATTACTAAACAATTTAGTACACTTTTTTTTTTTCTGCCTTTCAATTTGCATTTATCAAAAGACATTATTACAGGCTGAAATACCAAAATACCCTTTCTGCTTCCATGCTGTTTCCAGTCAGACTAGAATAATTACTGGATGACTTCCATTAAGTCATGATGTTACTAAACCAGGGAAAGATGGACAAAAAAATCAGAATACTGTGTTTGTTTTGTAAGAATTCAGGTAGTGTGTTGAGGAAAGGCATCGGCAGAACAAGACTGCAGAGTTTAACTGGACAGCAGAACATTTTCCATTCCTGAGTAAAGGTGTGTGGCTTTCTTGCACGGTATTTGTCCCTTGCCTGAGTTGATTTTGATCAAAAACTGCAGCTAAAGCACTTCTTTGCCTTATTGCCAACTAGAACTCTGCTCTAGAGCCTTTGATTACTGAGTTTGGAAATTCTAGGAAGTCAGTTTTCTTCTTTACTTTTTTTCTATCCAGAGAGGAATGTTCTTATGTGGGCACTAGCCCAGGAGACATAAGCTGGAATTTCAAAGCTGATCTCTCTTCTGAGCTTTATTCTGGAAGGCAAAATTGTGCTGTTAAGATGTCTGTACGGGTTTCTGTGCTTTAAGCACACCAAAATGTTTATAGCATTTCATTATACAAAGCAAGGTACTTTGTTAGCCATTCTGTCAGCACAGCTCTTCACCTGTATTGGCAGTAGGTGCCTGCTTTTGCTATGTTCTGCCTCTGCACTCAGTTCTTTGATGTGAGAAGCCACCATCACTTACCTTCTTGCATCTATTAATCTTCAAAATCTGATTTGTTGTTTATCCTGTCAAGAGGGCTAAGTGTGGAGCATGATAATTATGAAACTACATAATCAAAATACATTTTTGAGTCACAAAGATGAATTGGCTTCTATTGCCTAAGGTAAGGGAGGGCTAAGAGCCAAATGACAGAACTCAATACTTCTGTGAGGTATCTGAATAATTTTGCTCAATGGATCTTTGCTTTCTATCTCAGCTGGCTGCTGTTCATTGGAGGCTCTTCAGCTCAAGAGGCAGGTGTTTAGTTTTATGGCTTGGTAGTTTGTAATGCTTTGAAAAAAATGCATACTTTCTTGCTAAGTGTTCCATCATAACTCTGCCTCTCTTCCAGAGCTATGATCTTATGAAATATATGGAAAATGCCTTGTGTAGTCATCCTTCTACAGCTCTAATTCTCATTGCCCTGTTAGGTGTTTAGGTCTTTCATGTGTTGAATTTAGAGGAGGGTTTTTTTCCTTCTCTTTTTTCTTATTCTTGTTTTTTGCTCTTTTTCATGTTACACAGCTGTGCTAAAGATACCAAGGGAAAAAAAAAGGCAACAGAAGTACTTACAGTCCTGGTGATACAATGGCTATTGTGATCCACAATGATGAAATACTTCCTCTGCAATTTCAAAATGTCTTGTATGCTTTTTTTTTTTTTCTTAGTTGTTTTGGGACTCCACTTAAGATTTGAGTATTTTTTCAAATTACTCCTTAGTGTTGGATGCCTGAAATCTCTCTGTAGCCTGACTTGGGCTGTTAGATCATGAAACAGACTTCAGTAAAATCTGAGTAGTTTAATAAAGCTGGGAGGCAATGTACCTTTCTGTTTACTTGCAGGGTTTTTTCCCCTTCACTTACTTATCTATTGCTACAATAAATGCACTTGCCATGTTAATGCATTGATTGAGGAGCATTTTCATTAGCAGAGGGAGGTAACAGGAAAGGCAGAGTGGATCCTGGGGAAGAGGAAGCAGCTGGGGCTGCCAGTGGCTGTGGGATTTGTTGAAAAATTAGACTTCTAACATATCTGTTGTGAATGCTATTTTTAATGTTCTGGAGAGGAAGCAGATGCAAAGACCATCAGATCTGCACAGCATGGAAAGAAAATGAGCCCTCTTAAAGCATTATATAATCCTTCCATTAGATCTCTCTTCTGGAAGAGTCCATATGATGATCATATGGACATAGATGCAGCCTCTGTTTTCCATGCAACTCCTGAACTCTGCAGTATAGTATGATCAAAGGAAGTTTGGGTGTGTTTCTCAGCACTTGCAGTGTTGTGTTCTGAACTGCTTTGTGCACAACTATCAACTATATCGAGTGTCTATCCTTCTAAAAGTGCGTTTCTTCAGTCACCCTGCTGATGGAAAAAGAAAACTCTGGACTGGCTGCTGTCTTAATAGTGATAGTCACAGCTGGTCAGTCTGATCCAGTGGAGGGGTGAGTATGAAGCCAGTGAAACCATACTGAAGTAGAGAAGTGGGAATGGGGTTTTTAAGAATAAACTGGAATTTCTTTCCACTGATGGAAATGATATAAGGGGTATTGTTCTGTTACTGCAAATGAAGGCCACAATGGGCTGCAGTAGAATCTCTGACCATTTCCTGATACACCTAATTCACTGTAAGAAATTTCTTGCTCTAAATTGCATGTGGTAGAAAAAATGAATATTAAATAATCCCATTCAGCCCTAATCCTCCACAACTGTGCTGTTATCCCTCAGCCATATCTGACATCTGATTATTTGGGCTGCAGTGGTGCAATATAGACAATTTATTTAATAATTAATTGTACTTATAGCCTGGAGAGGTGCTAAGCCTTTCTGTAAAGGCATAGGTTAGAAAAGTAGTATAAACTTTCCAAAGAGAGTAAAATGCTACTTTAGAAATCAATTAAATAACCTTTTTGTGGGTTTATTTGGTTTTGTTTTGTTTCGTGGTATTTGGTTGGTTGTTTTTGTGTGTGTTTGTTTGCAAATGCATATTTATCTCCTTTTAGAAAACATGGTATGTGAACCTTTTCTTAAATTAGGCTGTTTTATCACATTCTCTGCCATAAAAAAAATAGCTGACCAGAGTAGGATTTACTTCTTTGAAATATATTGCATGGCTTCACTTCATATTTTATGTGCTTCTCAAATCCAGTTGTAAGATAGTAAATGTTATTTACTAGCACTGTTTACAATATAATCTGTCAGCAATCCCATTAGAGTAAAACTGAACCTCTTTTCAAGGATCCATAAAAACTGATACTAAAACCAGTTTGTAGCTGAAGCTGGAATTTCCATACCTGTTCCAGCCTTGCATTTTATATCCCTTAGAGAAAAACAGAACATCCCAAACACCCCCTGAGAAGGGAGAAGCTGAGGAAAGTTGTGTCTATGCTAAATTTAATAGGTATTGTCAAGGTGCTCATTAAAGTCCTTCTTCCAAGTGTTGCAGACTGTCCTGTGACTGTTTTCTTCTGTCTTGCTGTGCTCTGCAGTGTCTTGCCTGGGCTGCACCACTGTTCAGCTGCAGCACAAACCATTGCTTCATCTAGAATGTGTCTCTAGTGTTACTCCTCCTTAGGGGTCACTTGTCTCACACTGTGAGCAAACAGTGCAGACAAAGAGGAGCAGATTTGTTCAATACTGCCAAGGATGCAATGCCCAAACTCCTGTGCATTTCAGGGCATGTTATGCTGAATCAGATGTTTGTTTGGACCAAGTGGCCTTCAGCAGCTGCAATTTGGTAGGTGACCTCCTGGTTCAGGTGTTGCAGAATTTGTCCACAGAGAGGATGACTAGAAAACTTGCTTGGGAAGCACATTCCTGATGAAAAGTGAATCTAATGTAGACACACCATATGTTATTCACTCTGTTTTAAGAGTCTCAGCCACTGTGCAGGTGGCAACCTACCTAATGTTACCACGCCAAGTGCTCTTATTTCTGCTGAATGGCATGCAGTCCCCTGGGAGCTCATTGCTCTGGAAGACAGCCTTGCCATTGCCCTCTGGATGTTGGAAATCCATTGCCATACTCAGTGAGGAATCAATTGAAAAATGACCATCTCTTGGGTGATCTAAGCTTGCAGTGCTGTATTTCACATTCAGGGTAGCTCAGTCCATGAGAGTTGCATACCTGAGGCTGATCAGTGCAGAGGGTGTTAGCAGGGATCTCTCACCTGAGGAGGAGCACACATCCTTGGATGCAGCTTTCATAATACAACAGACATCATGTTCACTAGTAATTATTATTATTTCATTTTGCAGGCCTTGTGAACTGTTGTGGAAGATCAGTGGTTTCTGAGTGTCTACAGCAGCAGCTTACCTCACAAATTGGTTTTTATACTTCAGCCACTTTCCACCAAAGATGCTTTTTTCTTCTGCTCAGAGAAAACATCATTTTCCAGGGTGCCAGGCTCTTTGTTACCATTGAGCTTGACCAAGAGACCAAGCGTGTCAGGCACTTGCTTTGAGAGGGTCCTGACTTCTCAGTGTTGACACGCAGTGTGTTTTTTGTCATCTCCCTAAGGAGCAGGGTGCTGTGGGACAGCCTCTGCCAGCAGTGCTGTGTTGAAATCCCTCTGCAGGAAGCAGAGAGCTGTGAGCTGTGGCACAGCCCAGGGCAGTGTTTGGCAGGGCAGGGGTCAGCAGGCTCAGTCATGACCCAGGCTGCCTTTCTCCTTTCTCCCTGCCTCCTTTCTAGGGCAACAACACATTGCACTCATCTCTTATGTTTGTTTCCCTGCCTAAAGCACTGATCTTTTCTGTACACCAAAAGCATGCTGTATTTACAAAATGTTCTTTTATCAGTACATTTGTATAATACAAGGCATAAACAGTATGTTGATTTTATTCAGACCATTTAATTCTCACAAAGGTCATCCTTATTCGACAGGGCTAGAAGTGTTTTGGTGAGAAACTCCAGGAATTTGTTTGTGAAAGCTGCTCTTTAGCCACCACTAAACTTCTGCAGGCTTCTGGGCATTCCTTCTTACTCCTGCCAGCCTTTTATCTGTGGAGATAAGGTGTTTCTCCATAGTATCTCCAGTCTAGCAGCCTGCATTTCTGTATCAGCCTCTCTATGTGGGCTGCCTTTCTGGCAAAAAGCTTGCTGCGTGGGAGGAGTAGGAGCAGAAAAGGCTCCCAACAAAACATCGAAACAAACATTTTTTTAAAAGATCTATTTTCACAATTTTGGTATGGATCCAGCCAGCCTCAGGGTGGGGAAGAGGTTGGGAAGAGATTGCCAGCAGTCTTGGTGGTAGGCTACCTTCCCTCTGCCAGGGAAGCTGCTTCCCATACAACTGCTGTTCTTCTGAGGCCAGGGAAGTGTCCTGCCATGGGGTCTTTGGGGGTTGTAGTCCCATATTAGGTAACATGGCCAAAGAACTGCTCTTTTCTTGGTATCCATCACCTTCCTTGAATTAGAAGTTGTGGTTTTTCTGTTGTTTCTTTTTATCTTCTCTGCAACATTTTGACAACCTGCTTCTGAATGAACCACACTGAATTGCACTGAAATGCACCAGCCTGGGAACAGGTGAGGATAAATTCTCAGATGTTTTCATGCTGAGGAACTGTTTTAGTCTAAAGATGTGCACTGTTGTCTCTAACTGTACTAAGCTTACTGGGACCTCAAAACCAGATTTTTTAGTAAGAATCTTCATTCTGATAATTATAAAAAAAAAAACAAAAACAAAAAACCTTCTTGAAAAGGGCCTTTACTGAGATAACTGACTACTGCTGAATATTGTTCTGCATGGAGAGGGAGTGGATGGCAGTGCCCTGTGTTCAATCTGCCTTATCTCTCTGTTTTGGTAATAACCTAGACATGAGAACCTGGCATGAGCTTTCCTTATGCTGACAGGGAAGTGTTGGTCTGGGTCTGTTGTGGGAAGGGTTTAATGCTAGTGGTCCATGCCCTGTTTTTCCTTGTTGCCTGATCTGGAGGGATTGGATTGATTCCTTTGGGCAGTTGCAAGGATTTTCTCCAATAGTAACTACACAATAGCACATTATCCTATGGGGAGACATTGTTTGGTTATATGAAATATGGATAAGGCTGAGGTATTCAACTTTTCTTGCCTCAGCCTTCCTTGGCAAGTGCTCCAGCCATACAACCCAAGTTACAGAAGGCAAAGATAGTGATTTGGATAATTAGTTTTTATAAGGGCATGTAGTGATAGGATCAGGGGTAATGGCTTTAAACTGAAAAGGAGTAAATTTATATTTACTATATAAATTAAATGTAATTTAACCTGATGCTTCCTCCTGCCCCAAACAAGCACAATGAAAGCAAATCAATGCAGCAGGGCTGCATAAAGCATCTGGAGGTGAATTGTCTATGATTTGAGGCAGAAGGATGGGTGATAGTTTTGTATTTAAGGCCTTTCTTGGCCTTAGTGTCCTCAAGAGTAGTGAGGCCATGCGGTTATAGAACATGGAACTCTTAGGATTTCCCAAATCCAAGGAAATTAACATGCAGATGTGGATTCTGATACTCCATGACACCAAAACAGCAAACCTGAGCTTCTGTAACTTCTGTCCTTGATTAAAGAAATGCTATTGCAGAACTGACTGGAGTAAAGAAAAATCCAGTGAAATAGTGCAGCATTCCTATCAGGAATTTTAAGGCAGATAATATGGCAGAACAGATGTTGTTGGTATGGGAAGAAAATAAGTGCATGTTGCGGTTTGGGGTCAGGGCAGCCCCCAGACCGATAACAGACCGCTCTCTTTTAACCCCCCTCCCTCCCCAAAGGGGAGAGAAAAGGAATAAGGGAGAGAGACTTAGTGATTCGAAAAAGGAACTGAAGCAATTTAATCAAAAAATGAAATGAGGTATATACAAATATATACAAATATATACACAGCCAGTACCGAACCCAACCTCCCCCCGATGGTAATTACGTCACCCTCACGGACGCTGTGGAGGAGCTGGACTCTGGCACCGGGCCTTCAGGATCAGGATCGAAACGAGAGATCGAAAGAGCAAGCAAGAGAGCGAGAGAAGAAGAAGAAGCAGCAGCAGCAGAAGAAACAGAAGAAGCAGAAGAAGCAGAACGAACCTCTCGACCCCCAAACTTTATATACTGGATATGACGTGTATGGCATGGAATACCTCGTTGGTCAATTTGGGGTCACCTGTCCTGTCTGCTCCTCCCCACAGGTGCGGTCTTACACTTTCTGCCCCCCCCAGTGCAACACACAAGTTCTAGCAGTGGCCTTGGTTTTGCATTCCACCCCTGGCAGTAACTGTAAACATTAGGTGTTATCTCTGCTAGAAGCAGAGACTGTCTGCAAAACATGCCTCCAACTCCAGAAAGTGCAGTTAGTTAGAAACTTAAGCTAAAAAGCAAAATCACTGAACTGAATTTGCTTGCTTTTCACCCAAACCAGGACAGTGCAGGTTTGCTGCTGGTGGCTTCTGAAGTCAAATTTCCTGAAGTTTATACAGGACTCGATTGCATGGTCTGAATTTTGTAATGTTTTCATAACTGTAGATGTGAGTCATTCTGTTTGGAAAAATAAGCTGTGACCTCAATTTGTTTTCTTTGTTTTTAATTAAAATAGTAACAAAAAAAGGACTTAAGTTGATTATATTGTGCTTTCCACTCTTTTGTGCTTATATAAATCCACCATTGTAGTACATGTATTTAACCACAAAAACTCCACTGGATCAATGAGATTTAGCAGTTGTACTGTTTGCTTATAGATCTGCTTACTGGTAGAAACTTTCAAGGATGTTGCTAAAAATAACCTCTTCCTGCAAGGCTGTGAACATGGGCTGTAAAATGCATCTTTAAGGGAGGTGTGCAAAGTAGCAGGAAATTATCTCAGCCTTATTTCAGTTTACTAGTTCTTGGTAATGATGTCACCTTTCTAAAGCAAGAATTAGGTCCTGAGACATAAGTAGTAATTTTTTTTTCTTCCATAATCTTATGCTTGATTGAAATGGTCTCTGGTTAGCTATCTTGTGGAGCCAAAATGCAGTTAAGAAGAGGGGTTGTGTTCTGGGGCACCTGCTGTGTATGTATTCACATACATTTTTTCCCTAAGTGATAAAATCAATGATAAAACTCAAGTTGTGTTCCTTAGGGCAAAAGGGTGGAAAAACCTGTGGTTTTTCAGGCACTTGTTCCCTTAATTTCTCTAGTTAATGAAATAATCTGATAATGACAATGACTCAAGTTAGCATTTAGTTGGGGCTGTCAGAATTCTTATTCGTCATTTAAAAATAACCAAAATAAACAACAAAAAGAAGAAAAATTACTCTATTGTCCCAATAATGGAAGTGCAGGGTCTGTTTGATTAGAAGTACTCAACTATTTTTGGGTGAACAATGCTAATGGTTTTAGCAGATGAAAACTTTGTCTTTTGAAGTGCCTTGACATAATCTGAAAGTATTGATGGCAAATAAAACTTGTAACCTATGAGTCTGTTTAAAGTGGTTACTTTAACAGCAGTGGTATTTTTATGTTAGGAGAAAGATTTGCAGTTAGAACCTATATTCCAAATCTCAATTTTATTTCTTTTACTTTGTTTAAATGTGTTGATGGCTGCACACTAGACACCTAACAGAAGTCTAATCTCAGAAGTTATTTCAGTGCTGAAGAACCCATGTTTTTCCTTGCTGCTTTTTTCCAGGTGGTGGAAAGCTTGTTCGTGTTTTAGAGTTTGATGTTCATTTGTACTTTGGCACTAAGAGGAGGGATCATCCTTGTTGCATGAATCATTTTCAGACACCTTTTGCATTCACTTATGTGAAGTGTTTTACCTTAATGCAAACATTACATCAAGATTTGTATGAATGACATCCTTAAATTCTTCATAGATAAATGTTACAACTTACATTACAGAAATTATTCATAGTCTGGTGTTACAGAATGTATTCATATTAATATATTAATATTAATTGAAAGTGCTTTTTAAAAGGAAGCCACTGCAGTTATTACCTTCCTATGAGTTGGAAACTGGAGGAGAAGAAAGTGAGAAGAGTCTCTGGGGCAGCACATCTGTTAAAATCAGAAAGATTTTCTTTCTTACCATTCACTGGGGTGGTATAGGTGCCTACCACAGAGTGAGTCCAACCTCCAGAGACAAAAGTATTTATGTTCAGATAGTAAAGGTTGTCACTGTCCTGCTCAAAAGACAAAACTCTTGCGTATTATGGCAGGTTTGTAGAGCAAAAAGCCAAACCCTGAAGTTCCCATAGGTGTATGTCTCCCTCTCTAGAAGGTCATGAATTTACCTGTGTCCTGTCATGTTGCATACAGTCAGATGCCATTATATGTGATACTTCCTTTCTGGCTTGCAAAGTAGAGCGTGAAGCTCTGACTTTGCTCTGCCAAACAACACTAGGACTCAAAGAGTTTCTAGATGTCTGACACGAGCTCTATTCATGTTGTTTAATAAGCTACATTGTCTCAGTGTCAAAAGCAAATGATGGGATGTGATGTGTAACAGGGAGGTGAGGATAGAATATGGAAATGGCTTTCCATGACTTCTTTGACATATATTTGAACTTGAAAGTACAACATAAAATGTTCAAATGATTAAATTATTCATAATGAACAAGTTCAATGGCTTTCAATCTAAAACCCCAGGCATACAGGGATACCTTTGTTCTCCAATAAATAACTTGAAGTCCTGATGTTAAGACTAATATTATTCAGAAGACTTGAATTGACTTTTGTATACTCTGGATGTTACACTTCATAGTAATTCAGAGGCAATGAATATGTTTTCTCTTAGGAAAATAAATGCAGAAATCATGAAACATTCACATATGTGACCAGGGACTTAAATATTCCTTGTGATTCGATTTCCTTCAGGAAGCAGAAATAGACACTGAACAGACAAAGCCATTACAAGAATCTTTCCCCTGGTGTTTTAAGCTCAATCATCAGCAGCTTTGGAAATGTGATATAAGTGACCTTTGAAAACATGAACTGCTATCAGAATATGCAATTTTTAAGATACATTTCAATGTTATAGGAAAATGGAAATTATACCAGTAGCTAAGAGAGGCATTTTCCATTTAAAGCCTAACATTTTAGGAAGGCAAATTGTCTTATTACCAGTGGAGACAGATTTTTATGCCTACACTGACTGGTTTATATCATTCTGTCCATTCAAAGCAAGCATAATAATTATTTTTTTTTTCCAGCAGTTTGATTGCTTTTCATCTTTGGGGTAGTATAAAGCAGGTAGGGTATGTTTATGAATCGAGACCTATACTTCAACAAAGTAAAAGTAAATACTGCAGGCAAATATTTACTATACCTTGCAATCAGCAGTAAGAAACAGAATAGTTTCTAACATTAACATCTTTGTGGCTTTTAACACCAAATTTTGCAGCTGCTTATGGATGGGGGGGATGGGGGAGAAAAAATAAAATAGTTTTTGGAGAATTCAAGATCAGATGTTCCCTAAAATTGGCATACTTACTAATTTTATTTCAGGCTGCTTTTGTGAATGCCTTCTTTCTGCTTTCTCCAATCAATACTCTGTTTCACAGCAACGGCAAATGTGTCAGAAGCAAAAAGGCACAACTGCACTGCCCAATATAACAAAGGAAATTGAGCTTTTTTTTTTTTTTTCTTATCTAGAGTAATTCTTCATGATCGACTTCCTTTCTGCTTTGGGTTCTCCACAAACAACCGCAGAACATATATGTTAAAAATTCTTCAAACCAACAGTGTGGAATATGGAGCTGCTCGTTTAGCTAAAGGTAAGAGGGGTAGCACTGAAGATGAGAAGGAGAGCTACAAACAACATAAATTGTGCTTCCAATCTGACCATACTGTTCCTCTCGATGTTCCTGGGACAATACTGGCTCTTGTGATAAGTCAAGATAGCCCCATAATGTGGGTGTTGTTATGGAGGAAATACTTTCTATCCTCATCCTCTGCTTAGTGGAAGGAAGAGTGGTTGACTAGGGGGTGGAATGTAACCCTCTCTGCCTTCCTGAGCTTTGTATTAGGTAGAGTTTGCAGCAAGCAGAGCTACTGTAAGAGGGCAACAGGCTGGGTGGCCCTACTTGGGCATGTCAGAGCTTTGGAAAGCTGAGAGGATGTGGCTGGGAGCATGGTGGGATGCTTTGAAAGCATCACAGGGCCATGGGTCTGCACTTCCCCCTCCTTTTGGTTTCCTCCAAGCTGGATTTAACATAATGGAGAGCTTTTTCTCCTGCCACTCTGTCAGCAGTTCTCACAGATGATTATCCACAGACAATTCTGTTATTGTTATGATTTACTATGAATTACAGAAGCCTAGTGTGGCTGAATAACAACATGGGCAGCAGTAGAATTACTAGAAACAAACATTAGGAAGTCTCTTGGCAGTGCACGTTTGCTTGGCATTGTAATATCAGTTACAGGCTGCACATAGAAAGTTTGGAGTGTGAAGTTTGGTGTTTCCTACCTAGGAAGGCTGAAGTAATTCCTTGATGCTATGAACAAGTGGCAATTAGTAAAGGCTAGTGAGGTGCTATATTTTCCTTTGGTTTAAGCCAGTTTCATCTCGGAAACTCTGGTCGTGATGCTGACAACCTGCTTCCTGGGGAGGTATATAGAACTCTGCAGAATTACTGCTGTATATTGTAGAGAAGGATTAAAACTGCAAATTTAAACTTTATGCTCATTGTTGTGGGTCTGTTAAATGCATGGAGAGCTAAGTTTCTCAGCCAGATAATTTGGTCTGGTTACATGAAATAGTTGCGTATTTATTGGGTCATGTAAACCAAGAATTTGGCTGAAAATCATCGATCACTTTGAACCTTGCAGTACAATACTGTTTGTGTTGTCATTTAAAAGAACATGCCGTGACAGAAAGGCAGTGGAGAGGGTGTTGTCACTGAGACATGACTAAATGGTCAAAAATATTACAATCTACAGTAGTCTTAATGGTTCTTTGTTTCTTGTTTGCCAGAAACTTTCTTGGCACATGATTTTCTTGGTTTTGCAGTACCTGTCAGAGCTGGGTCTGGAGCAGTTTAAACATAACAAACTGACGTGTGTTTTGCAAGATCACTTGTAATGTTGCCATACAGCCCTGCTTCAGGAAGAGGAACACTAGACGTCTTCCTGGCTCTGTGAAATGATGCTGCAAAATATGTGTGACTGTTGATAGCAAAGTCTGCTCCTGGATTTCAATCTTCATTTCAGGTGAAAAATGCAGCCTGCTCCAAAGGTGTAGAAGAATGAACATGTTAAAGCCTATAGAGAGATTATGGCTTAGTGAATTAGTCAGAACTGAAGCACTGGGTGTTTCTAAAAAATAACAATGAGTCAAGAAATTGGCTGAGACAGAATAGAAACTGGCCTTTCCCACATGCACCTGTAGTCAGTGGAGCAGCTTTAGCTTACATAAATTATCACTGTCAGCTGAGACCTGTGCTCATTACCAGTAAATGCAAAGTCACCTTTCAGGTGCTTTCCATTAGTTTGCTCTTGCTTTATTTTACAGTGGTATCAGAGTAGCATAGATTCATTTTACCTGGCTCTGCAGACAAGTGACGACACACTAATGTCCTGTTATTATGGTGATTGCTCTGTTAGTAAATGTTGAAAGTCCTTTAAAAACCTACCTGAAATGTCTTGGTTTTATCAGAAAATTAGTAAATTAAAGATATTAATTGGATATGTTGACCATCCACTCAGGGACCTCTATATATCAGGAAAGCATATTTTAAATGTAGGGGTTTTTTTCCTTCTTTCTCCATTTATTATCTTATTTTTTATGATTCAATGTGCAGTTTTATACAAAAATATTCTTGAAGTATGTTGAAACCTTCCCCGTGAATTATTTCTGGACTGCTGGTATTTTATGAAGCATCGTCTTTTGCAATTGAAATATTTTTAGCATGATTTTAGTACGTCTGATTTTCCAAAATCAGAGAGAGTCTCTCTTGAAACAGATGGAAAAAGTGATAAGCAGCTGACAGGGAGGCTGGAAATAAAATGGACAAGTTACAAGTGATATTCTATGTTGGATTCCCTTCTATTAACTTAATTTTCTTTGATCTCAGACTCTTTCTATGCAGAAATCTTGAAGGCTTTTTTTTTTTTTCCCCCTTTTCTGGGGGAGGAGGTAGGGAGTGAAGAGGGAACATCCTTTGGGACTTATGTTTCAGGAATTCATCGTCAGCAGCAGGAAGAAAAATCTCTTCTGACTTGGTTATTTCATAATTTAGCATTATTATAAGTTTCACAGAATTCTTCCAATCTCCTCTAAAATATTAAATACTCTTGCTGTAGTCCTGGCAGCATGTTTCTATGTAAACTATCTTTGGTTTTTCTCCTACTTACATTTGCTGTCAGATGCATTTGAAATTACTGATGACAGTAATTTCCCGGAATAAGATCATTGAATTTGTCCAGGAGACAAAAATAACACTCTAGACATTTTTTGCGTCCCCAAAACACAAATCCAGAGGTGAAACTTTGTCCACAAAAAAATTGTCCAACTTCTCTCCTCAACCAACCATGAGTTCTTGCTTGTACAGCAGTTTGTCATGATGTTTGTTGTTTTCTTGCTTGTTTTCCCAAAAGACAGGATTTCTGCCTGCTGGATGTGTTCGCTTCCTCAACACCTGTGTTGTGAGGACGTGGTGTGCACATTGCAGAGCTGCTGGGCTGTGCCCAGCCCTGGCACCTGCACATGCCACAGTTTGATCTGTGGCAGAGTCCTGGAGCAAAGCCCAGTGCTGGGGTGCCAGGTTCTCCCCATCCAACACTGGAAAGGTCAGGGGAGTTGTGCTTCAGTCTGACCAAAAGATGCATTGCTATTCCAATCCCAGCTCTGTAACTTTTGTTTCATGGTGCTTTTTCCTTCCACTGAAGTAAATGACAATGGGATCAGTCCCAATGACAATAATTATTTCCCATTGATGGAAATGGGCACAGTGGGAAAGTACTCTTCAACAAAGACTGTAATGCATGAAGAAGCCAGTAGTTTTGGTTGCTGAGGGACTGCTTTAGTCCTTAGACCCCCCAAAGGCCGGGGGTTATCCATCATGCTCTGTCACTGCAGACAGCTGGTGCACAGCAGGCACTGACTGTGTTGCTGTAGGCTTTTGTGTTGGTTTAAGATTTTTATAATTAAATATGAAGCAGCAGTTAAGTATAATACAAACTCGACAGGATGTTTTCTCAGTAAATCAGCACAGTTCCATTGGTTTTAATTTACAACAGTTAGCTCACTGGTGTGCTGGGATCCTTCCTAGTTGTGCTGACCAATATCATTTCACTGCTCTTTTGCACCAGCGTGTGTGAGATTTCTCAACTCTTGCTTAGTGCTGAGGCTATAGAACTTCTTCAAGGTTATGGTGCCTCCTGTTGTATGTTTTCAAAGTACTACTGGTCCTATTAATTTATGTTTTTCTTGGTGTTAAGATACTCCAAACAATAAGACTGGTAAGGTTAATGAAAGTTCTAGGGTAAATTGTAAGTTTTAGAGGGATGAAAGCTGGTGCTTGTGCCAGATTTCCAGGAGGGGGTTTTGAGCTCTTCTGGGAAGCTGTGAGTTAGGTGGTCACTCAGTCCTTCATATAGGGCTGTGGCCTGATTTGGTCTATGCAGAGGTAAAGATTTAGGAACATTTGCTTTAGATGCTCCTACCAGTTTGAGCAGGTTGGGCTGAAATATGCCCTTCAGTTTGTTTTCCTCTGCTTCACAAGTGTTTTAGTTCAGGTACATAAACACATATCCAAGAAATAGCTATGAAACAAATCTTTATTACAGTGGGTGGGGTCAGTGATTTCTGCTGGCATAATCAAAGAAGTTATTGTCATAAATCATAGTGTCACTGAAACCAAGCTTTGTATAAATCTGATGTTTGACAGATTACAGTATTTTCCAAAGAAAGTGGTTATACAACCTCTTCAGGTCCATTTAGCATATACACATGTGTAGCATTTTAACAAAATATAAGATGAATGTGTCCAAAAGATTTTCAGATCTATTTCACTTTGACTTTTTTAAAAAAATAATTGTTTGGGGGAAGGATTCTAGGGAGAAGCATTTGGTCTGTTCTACATTTCTTGGTAAGTTATGCTGGTTTTATATTTTACTAGCAAGTGTAAGAAGGTCTTTGGTACTTTTTATACCATAGTGGGTCACCCATATATGGTGCTGTTCTTACTGTGACAAAGCACACAGATGCTTGAGCAAAATGGTATCTCTCTTCAAGATTCCCCCTCTCTCTTTAGCATCTCTTATCCCATATTGCATGTCAGCAACTGTCAGGAAAAGACCTAAGTTATATTCAAGAATCTGTGTCACTGGGCCAATCTCACATCTGCTTCAGGCCTGGTGACTGCAGGAATTAATTAAAAGACAGTGTTTTCTATATTCCCCTAACTGGCTCACATAGTTGGGCAGAGCCTGTCTCATATGTTTTTGACTTTGTTCACAAGACAGGCACATGATGAAGCCAATATCTCAGTTGGGTAAAACAGCAAGGATGTTGGATATTTTATTCATAGCTGTGTCCATGACTGGGATCAGTATCCTAGCTTTGTAATTCCTGAACACTTTGGTCAGGACTGGCCATTCTTCTTCTTGCTGGCACCAAAGCACCCTTCTCTGCCTGGAAACAGCATTGAAATGAGTGCAGGAATGGGCATTTGAATCATAGCCTGGTTTCAATTTGAAAGGAATTGTAATGAGGCTTTAAAAAGAGGAGGATTGCAGCGTATGGAATCCACATGAGGCATTTTGCTAGAAGTGAGACATCATTACTAAAGCCTGCTTGTGTCATTTTGATTTCTCTGAATACATTATGAGAAGGATAACATTCTCATGACATGCTGTCTGGTGGCCTTTGTATTACTTTACTGAGCAATTACTTTAGGGCTGCTATTCAGGCCCCCATATTATACAGTTTCCCATATTATTCTCGGTATAATTCAGGTTATTTGTTCACAGAAAACATTGTACTAACACTACAGAGATGCAAATGATGCATCCTGCTCTAGCCCCTGATGAAACAATGTGGCTGGTGTATGTAGTAGCCATGGCTGGTTTTGACACGTTGAACTTTTCAACCTCTGTAAGTCTTTCATCAGCTGCTTCATGCAGACTTACTGGGTTTTTTATTGTCTCACTACTTGCCTTCAAACAATAATCATGTAAATTTAAAGCATATATTTGTTTACCACTATAAAAAAAACCCCACAGCTATGTTTAAGCTTAGGTCAGAGAAATTAGAAACTAATTTATCCTGATACTCCTTAGAAGAAAGAATTGCTGAAGAATTGTTTGAATGCTTACAAAAAGAGGAGAGAGATTTTAGATTACAGCAGCCTCCCTGCTAGCTACAGATGTGTTTTTCCTTCAGAAGACATTCTGTAATTGTAAAGGTGTATAATTTCAGGGGATGTCACAGTTGTCATGGAGATTGCATTAATATTGCATGGGCATGCAATAACATCATGTCAGTTCCTCCTGCCCTCAGGCTACCACAAGTTATTCATTTTTTTCCTTTTAAATTGTGTTAATTTTTCCCTGTGAACATTCCTACTACAAATATCAACTAAAGTACCTTTTAAATTGCTCACTCCTAATTTGCATAGAGAAATTGCCTCTATCTGCAGAAGGAAGGGATTTAAATGTGTGATTTAGTTGCATTGCTCAACAAACACTGGGAGGAAAGAAGAGTAGTTGGCATAGTAAAAGCTGCAACTTAAAATTAGGACATGTTTATTCTTTTATCTGATACATTTGTCTTTTTTTTTTTCTCTCGTATCTTGTTTTTCTGTCTCAGTTTGGAACTTGGCCCTTTTTGAGCCAATGAAAGTTCAACAACCATTAATCAGGACTTCACCTCCATTTTATCTTTAAGGATGCATGGAAACTGCCACAGTATAACAAAAATAATGAGAACCAGAAAACCACAGAAATTCCCAGTGGTTTAGACTGTGCTGCTGTTGCCCATGTTTTGCTAGCTCTGCCAGAGCTGAGGAAAATTGAAGTTTGTGGAATAGGAAAGCTCATGGAGGTGCCTTCCTTCCCCCTTAGTTTTCGGTTGACTTCAGTGGGCTCCACTAATTTTGAGGATGCAAAAGGTGTTATTGTTTCTGCTTCCTGCATATATTTGGTCTAACCAAAAGTGGAAAATTCTGTGTTAATTCAAACATCTAATCCTCAAAGCATGTGCTCTTGTGTACATCTGCACTGCCTGTGTGGAGGTGAATTCCATCTTGTATGGGTTTGATAAAACCTGTTTTGAAATGCCAGCTGCTGCAGCATACACCTCCAGCTTGTCAAGCACTGTGTGTCTGAGTCAATAACCTTCTGCTTCGCTGCCTGAACTCGCTGTCTTTGATTTCAGTGCTCGTTTTAGGACTTCAAAGTCCTAAATAAAGCCTATCTGTCCATGTATATGTTCATTAAATGGCTCAGGAAGATTCATTTCTCTCTTGTTTCCATAAGGTTATTACTCTGGCACCTCCAGTGGTTGTAGCAGTGTCAGAAGAGCAAAGGGAGTGAGGCAATCTTTTAAGACACATTTACACTTTATACAGGTGCAGAGTATTGTCTGAACTCCTTCACAGTATAAGTGCCTTGACCAAATTTCATCCCTGTGCCATGGCCAATATGATACACCCAACAGCTCCGAGGAGTTCATAAGATATGTCTCTTCAATATTCATAAAATGAAAGGCAATTTTTCAGCATGTAGCATGCTGTGTCCACCCAGAATGTATAGCACAAACCTGATTTCAGCTTTTCTTTATGCCCTGGTTGCTTTCCTTTATGCCCTGGTTGCTTTCCTTACATCTTTAACCCTGCTGGTGGGGAAGTGAGTCTGCCCCCTTGAACTTGGCTCCTCCTTCCTCTGCATAAGCTGGACTTTGCTGTCTTTCAAGCTCTGTCTGTCTTCAGCACTTTGAGCAGTTAGCAGCTGTTTGCTCGTGGTAGTTTTACAGTGTGTTACACTTGTACTTTTTGGTACAGACAGAGCTTCCTGGAGTTTGGCACAGGCAGCTCTCTGTTGGATAGAGTTATAAATACTGCAGCTAGAGCTACAGGGGCAATGCCTTAGATAATGAATAATGGGTGACTGTAATCAATTACCTTCTGAGAGCCTTATAATTAGCACTCTTACGGAAAGACATTTTTCTTCAAACTGTTTGGAGCTTTAAATCCAAAGCATAGCATTAGAGACCTAGGAGGGCTCATCAGTGAGGCTGTCACAGGGAGCAGAAAGCCTGTGCACAGCACGCACCATAGTATTTAAGAACATGCATTAGCTGTGCTCCAGATCACTTACTTGGCATTAAAATTCAATGTTGCAGCCTTCTTTTTCAGCGCCTGAAATATTTCAGCTACTTCTATTTTCTGTTCTCTTTCTACTTAATCAGGTTCATTTTTCAGTGTTACCTTATGATTCCCAGTTAATGGGAAGGTGGAGCAGGGCCAGTGATGCATTTGATTGAGAAGATCTGTTCTGCTGGGGCTTTTGTGAGGAAATGAAAACCACAAACTGCAATAAATTCTGCATTAAAAATTTGATTCTAAAATAGGTATATTTTCCTGAGTCAGTTAAGTCTTGTATTTCTAGAATTCAAAAAGTGATATATTAAGTTTAGCTAAGGGGTTTTTATTGGTAATACTAAGAAACAAAAGAATGGTCTTCAAACACAGGTCAGCATCACTGATTTCTGTGGCATTACCACAGATATGTACAGATCTTCCTTTATTCTTTGTAAGAACCATGGGCTTTTTAATATCTCTGTAGAACTAGAAAAATGAAAACCCCTTTAGCTAAGTCTGACATTTTTAGTAGTGGAAAGCACCAGAAACTGGAGAAGGTCTAGGTGACCCTAGGAAAGACACCATTCTGCTATGCAGAATTATGCCTTGATGACATGCTTCATAGGGAATGATTGCCCCAGAATGAAGTAACAAGATGCATTGCTGTCATTCTGGCATGGACCAGAAGAGCTTTCATGAAGTACATCCAAAATATATTGAGAGCTTCAATGCAAATGCTGCCCCTGAGTACATTTCCTCAGAGGCCTAAGGGAAACCACAGATCTTTATTATTAATTCCTCTTGGTATTTCTTTCTGCTGAATGATGGACACAAACTACAGTATTGGCTGTAGCCTGAAGGCTGTTGAAAATCCAGCCTTGCCATCATAACAGTCCTTTCTTGCACAGCACAGACAGGTGTCATAAATCTCTTTTTAAAAATATGATAGTGCTTCTGCTTTTAAAATGTGGCTTACTTCCCTTCAACACAGCTTTGGTACTGCTGCATTTATGTTTGTTTGGTTTGGTTTTTTTTTTAAGTTTTAAAGATACTGTCAGATTTCTCACTCTTGAGAGGGCAATAACCTTCAACGTTAGCTGTGCTGTTAGTAGGTTAGCTGTCATCTTGGTGGGTTTTATTCCTGATATTCCTGTAGGTACTGCAAGTGAACAGGAGTCACTTTATCAATATCAAACATTGTAAGCAAAGACATCTCCATAGTTTGAAAAATGTGGCAGTTTGGATACTGATGTGGCAAGTCTCTGTACCTGATGGGCAGTTCACAGAAATATGTGTCCCTTATTCCTTGAATATAGGAGATTCCACATAAATAAGAACTTCACAGTGAGGAGGACCGAGCCTGGAATGGGCTGCCCAGGGACGTTGTGCAATCTCCTCCTCTGGAGAGATTCAAAACCCACCTGGATGTGCTCTCGTGTGACCAGATCTAGGTGATCCTGCTCAGGCTGTGGGGGGTTGGACTAGATGATCTTTTGAGACCCCTTCCAATCCCTAACATTCTGTGATTCTGTCACACTCACCATCAGTGTGTTCAAGGACCAATTTGGTTTTCCTGTAATCAATACTAAAAACCCTACTTCCTATGAACAGACTTAAAACCTTGGTTGTAATTACTTTGTCCTATCCTCTAGATAAAGTCAAACTGTCTTAATTTAAATGCTTCCAGATCTTTCTGTGTATTCCCTACATGGTTCTACATAAATCTGCTCTTTGGTTACCTGGTCAGCCGAGGGGTAAACTAGTTTGGTTCATCTCTGTAACTAATGTTTCCATGGCAGGTGTTAGTGGTGTATGATGCATCAGTCTAGGGAAGGCTGAAGTAGCATGGTCATGGAAACACCACTCTGGGTGAAGTTTAAAATGTAAATAAACACAGAAACATATTAAAATGTCTTTCCTTTCCATGGAGTGGAAGTACATCTGGAAAAGGATCTTCTCCTCTTTCTCTCTGTAGAAATGTAAACTAATGAAAACTTAACCTTTGACAAAAAACCTGCTGTGTATTGATGAGTAAATTGGTTTAATTTCCCCAGGGGGAGCCATTGTCTGCTGGGCAGCACTATAGCAGAAGGTGATGCTGTATAGTATAGCATGTGTAGAACGAGATATTATTTTATTTTTGTAAACCTGCTGCTTTATTGCTTACTGTCTATAATAATGGTTTCTATACTAGGACTCTTAATCAAGGTAATCTGCAAAGTTATAAGAGGACTTTTTGTAGCCCACAGCCTGCAATGCACTGCACTGTAGGTAAGCAGACCTGATGATTTTCTGACTGGTTCCCTGTGCTTCAACACAGAGACAGAGTCACCATTTACTCTTTCTCCTGACATGTCATGGGCTTTGCACTAGGCCTTGGTGCTGCAGTGGTGACCCATGTGGGGTGGAGGGATGTTGGAAAGCCACTGATACAGACTGTCGGGCAGCACAGACCCATGGGACCAGATCCAGAGGTTGTCGTATTAAGTCCCTTCGTTTGTCAGTTCTGTGAATTTCTATCATTCTTCCCATGGAGAAAAGACACATTGTCAAACTTGGCAGAGCGTGAAAACCTTACTCATGCATGCTTGCTTTGGCTCTGAGATCCAGCATGGGGAAAGGGTCAAAGTCCTGAAGTAATGGTTGAGTGAGATGTGCTGATAGAAGGCAAAGATGTGCATCATCCTCAGTCCCGCATGGGGAGCCCGTAACGTAGCTTGCAAGTAAAACTGTGCAAAATCCCTCCATAAAGTGTTTTCCAAGATAGTAATTTGGATGTCTACTCTTTGAAGGGGTGCCTGTGATGCAGGTTTCTTAAAGAGGTGAAATAACCAAAATCTGAGGGGAGATAATGTGCTAGAAGTGAACAGAGGAAGCAATGTTCTGCTTTGCACTCCAGCCAGCAATAATCTCTTTCCCTGCTGAATACTGCATTTTTCCTTTATAAAAACATTAATCTGTAGGGTATTGGGACATGGTCAGATCCTGCCAAGAACAAATTGTTAAGTAGTTGCTGTGCTCATTGCCTCTTAAAGCTGTAACTGTTGGTTTTCATTTTGCAAAATAAGTATCATGGGGCAAAAATGTATTGGCTGTGACATTATAACTGTTTCCCAGAAAAAAATTAATTGTAAACTGAAAGACTTGGAAACAAATAGTTCTTAGAAGGCTCTGCTTGTTTAGCAGCTGTCATTTATATATGAAGCAACAGCAGCTTGATTAAAATTGTATTATATGACCTTACATTTCAGAAAAGGAGCCACTGTAAAGTCTATTTTCATTTGGCTTTAGATCATGCTACAATGCATGAGTTTCAGACTGTCAAGGTACTGATCATACCTTTACCCCACGAAGTGTCAAATTCAAACTGCACTGTCCAGAGGCAGCAATTCTGCCTGAACCACACCCTGTGCTTTCTTTTGGGCCTCCAAATACATTCAGAATTTCAAATTCCACCTCTGTGACCCAACCTTCCTAAAAGACATGAAAAAAAGGGTTTCAAATAGGAGTGTGGAAAAGATGATATTACTTAAATGCACTTCTGGAGATGCCAAGAAAACCATGGCAGGCATCTGTCAGGGGCAATTCCAGAAGGTGCTTCAATGTGTCCCATGGGACAGACCTCCAAACCATCCCATGTACAAACACCCTTGCTCAAATCAATTGTCCATTTCCCCAAATATGGATCTATTCTAGCATAGTAGGTTTCAATTAAAATTATAGCAATAATGAATATGCTGAGATAACAAAATATGCAGTAATTTTACAAAGGAGAAATCTGGAAATGCACAGTTTGCACCAGTCTCAGGTTTCATATAGGCTGACAAAACTCTTGCCTATATCAGTAGAGTTATGGTCTTCTACTTTAAGATAAATTTCTCCTTGACCTTTATTGGCATTTTTTATGGTTTGTCACAACCTAAAAATGGAAATATTGTCAAATACTGTATAAGTTCATCAGACAGATTATTTTTTCCCCCCCCTTGTGTTGTTAGTTATTAAAACTGTTGCCAGGGACTGTACTGGAAGCTGTGTCAGACTGCTCGTATTCCTGTTACTCACAATTTGAGAATGTATATGTCTGTCTGCTTGTAGTGACAAATACTGCTATTGTGCTGGTGAGAAATGCTGCAGTCACTTCAGTAGTATTTTTGCTGTAATTTATAAGCATTTGTAAGGCTGAGACAGCAGAAGGGATCATAGGGAACCTAATTCTTAGGGCACCTGTCTGCAAAAACAGACAGGTAAGTAACCTCACAACACTGGAATACTTTGACCCCTTTCATGTTTGGCTATATGAGCTTTCCAGTAATTCTAGTGTATTGAAAAAAACACTGGGTTTAATGACAAATGAGTTAATAAATCCTTTCCTTAGGCTTTTAGTTGGCTTCAATGAGAGAGATCTTTAATATGTCATTGACCACTCTCAGGTATGAGGTTGCCTCTACAAATCTTAAATCTTTTGGTACTGTCACCTCTAGGTTGATTATTAAGTTGGTGTTGTCCGAAGATTTATTTGGTCATAAATTAACTTGGTAATTATTAAGAAGTTCCTTTCATCCTGTGTCATCTTCAGGTGGTTGTTGGGAAGCAAACTGAAATGGATAAATTATTTTAAATAGTAATTTAAAAGTGCTTGTGAATAAGTGGAATGTATTAAAAAAAAAAGTTCAGTATCTGTATTCCTTTCCATATAAATGCAAAATAAGGTAAGCTTCCTGGACTTGACATTATTGAATTTATTTTTTCAGAAGTTAGTCTTAA
>VYZU01064604.1:10704-31739 GCA_013401355.1 Ceyx cyanopectus | reverse complement strand
GAGAGAGAGAGAAAGAAAGAAAGAAAGAAAGAAAGAAAGGAAGGAAGAAAGAAAGAAAGAAAGAAAGAAAGAAAGAAAGAAAGAAAGAAAGAAAGAAAGAAAGAAAGAAAGAAAGAAAGAAGCTTTACCTCAAATGAATCTGAAACTAACCCACAGAATCCAGTTGTTGCAAAACACAAATATTTGGAACTCAGTCCTCTCTTCAAATTTGATCATGGTCTGCATTAGAAAATACTTTCCTATATGTCACCAATGTTTCATCATATCATCATGAGAGAAGGGGTTAAGAAGTACTTTAGTAAGTGTAACATCAACTAATCTCAGCTATGCATACTAAGCCTAAAAACATTTTCATGCAGCTAGTGTATAAAGGACAAGGCTAACATCTTCTGTACACAGAATGAAAGTTCCTGATAAAGCTGTCTGGACTCAGAACATCTTCTGTGCAGAATGTCAATTTCTGATACAAACCAGCTGGAACTAATCTTGCAGCTTGAGCAAGTGCCAAGAAGTCACTAGGTCTGCACAGGAACAAAGGTTAAAAGAGGAAGACATGCAGCCTTCTTATCCTTACGCCCCCCCCCCAGCAACCACCACCATCAGAAACTGCACAGGCCCAATGGGGAGGAGCTAATTTTAATGCAAGGCGGGGAAAGGTTATGCATATGTATAGGCTTATTGGAAAATCTCATGAATGTGTAACTCCTCAATGCATATAATGAAAGCAAATTGCTGTGTTAGGTGTGCACAATTGTGGACGAGAGATCCCCCGTGCACCCAGTGCTGAATAATCGTACCTACTTTACAATCTCAGAGATTGTGGAGTCTGTTTTCACACATCAATAATGTGAATCTCAGTTTAGAATCATCTATTGTCTGCACTGTGCACTATTTTGTGTGAATTGCATAGCTCTTCATAATTGTATGTCATTTCAGCATTTTTTTATGTCAGACAATGAAGAT
Source organism: Ceyx cyanopectus (assembly GCA_013401355.1). Classification (NCBI taxonomy): domain Eukaryota; kingdom Metazoa; phylum Chordata; class Aves; order Coraciiformes; family Alcedinidae; genus Ceyx; species Ceyx cyanopectus. The sequence continues at coordinate 30,776 of VYZU01064604.1, read as the reverse complement.
CACACCGAACTCCAGTTAACTCTTGGGAGAGCATCATAACACATAGAAAAAAAAAAAAAAAAAAAAAAGAAAAAAAAAAAGATTTCTACCTATTCTGTTGTCCCCTTCACTCAAAGGTGGTTTTAGGGTGGGTGGGGAAAGGGGAGTGGCTGTAAGCACATATTATTTGGTGCTAGTTAACACATGGCCAAGGATTATAGATAAGGATTAAATAAAGATAAATATGTAGATAAGGATTCTATTCATTGGGAAGAACTAGATGTTTGAACCATTCACACAGGCATCAAGAGTGTGGTCCCACAAACAAGGAAATAGTGGCTACAGGGTTTCCTAAGTTAAACTACGGGTGTTAGGACAGGGATGCCTCCAAGCTGATAGCAAGCACAAAAGAATTCAAGAGCAAGCCATAGGCTGAAGAAGGAACCCAAGAGGAAACTAATAAAGACTGCAGTGATAATTTAATTTTTCTTGCAACCAGAAAGCCTTGAAAATAAATTTAAGTAACAGTAATACCACAGAGAGACAGTAAATTTTTCAAGAAAATCCAAATTCCAGGATTCCAGATACTGTGGAACTGAAGACTCTGAATGTAAGATGATAGTTGTACTGCTGTTCTTTCCTTGGAAAATAAAACAAAACAAAACACCGCCCCCCCAAAAAAAAACAAAACCAGGAACAACTACAACAACACGTCAAAAACACCAACACCTACCATTTCTCTTAGTTTTATTTTGTGATATTTTATGTTTTCCTGCCATAAACATAGTTTTGCTGTCTTTCTATTATTATAATCTCATGTTTATCCTTGAAAATAGGGGACTTCTATTTAATCTGGTTTGATTACAAATGCCCATAACAACTGCTAGAAGGCAGTGAGGTTTCTTTCAGCTAGCCTTTGTTTTACCTTTACCATTTTGCCTGCCATGTCTTCTTGAGCATACATTTGGAATTATTCTGTACGTTAACCTGTTCTAAATTATTAAATTAATTCTTTCTTTACTAGTATAATAATCCATACAATAATACGGTCATTTCCAAGAGCAGATTGTTTGGATTTTTATAATTTGCAAGAAATGTCCTGGGATAAAAATTTGCATGATTTTTGTTAAAGATTAAATGCACAGTATATCTAAGTGTGTTGGCCTGAACAATATCCCAGAATCACAGAATCACAGAATGTTAGGGATTTCCCTAACATTAACATATAACAATATGCCCCTGAAGGATCCTTAAGTCTTCTATGTATTGCAGGCTAGAAAATATTTGGCTTTTCAAATATTCTGAGTGAAATCCCACTCCATTGAAACCGATGGCTTAATTCCTGAAATTAGAATTTCACGTGTTTGCTTTATTTTTCATGGTAAGAGGTTTTAAGCAATCTAATTTATGTTGTAGCATTGACTTTGTGGCATTGACATTAAACACCAAATTATGATATATGCTTTATTTACTTACCACAGTAAATGGAATTTAGTCCTGTTTTATAGAGCTGGTGTAATTTAGGTACCAATTCTTTTTTAGGTGACTTTTTTTTCAGGTTTGTAGCAACTAAGAGACACATGCAGGTCAAAAGATTAGAGGAAAAGATTCTGGGGACAGAATTACCCAAATGCAAAACATCCTCTCAGGGAGCCCAATATGCCCAATATATTTTAAACTGAGATTTAGGGTCAAATAAAATATGGTCCATGCAGTGCTTGTATTCTCTGTTTTCCATGCTACCTGCTTGGAGTGAATTGCATATGTATGATGGTGTTCCTTGTTCTTCCTATCTGAAGCTGCAACAAACAAAAAAACACCAAAACATTGCACTTTGAAATTTCAGTTCAGGCAATGGAAACAAAAAGCAGACAACTGCACTACTATGCATAATGACTAAACCTCTTATATGCTGCTGTATTAAATATAAAACATTTTCATTTTCTTTGTATAGGAAATTCAATAGTACTCTAAAAGGGGGTCAAGCAAGTACTGTGACTCCCACTATAAAACATGAGTGGTGGTAATATTCCTTTTTCAACTCTCATGTGACTGCAAAGAACCAAACAGATAAAATATAGCTTTCATAAAACTGGAGGTTTGGTGGAGAATTAGCATGAGAGTTGTGCAGGTGACTTGCAAATGGAAGGCTGTCCAAGAGCTCAGATTTATGCTATGAAATTTAAGTGGTTTTCTCCTGAGGTTTTCTTGCAAATATCACTGCATGTGGTCATATTGGTTTACTGGCATATTTTCAAAGATTGTTTTCAAAGTGAAGGAGGGAGGAGAAGGAGAAAGAAGCCTGTTCCTTTAAGAGACACATAAACATCAGAGCATTAGAGCACCATATGAAAATGCCTATTATAAATAGCACAAATGGGAATTTTAAACATTCAGGCATAACCAAATTTGGACTAACGGATAGGAAATGTCTCCAGAGAAGGGATAAAAAAATATTTTATTTTCAAAGGCATGTTTATAGTGTCACATTTTATCTCTGTAGATTTTAGATGTCACAAACCTAAAGTAGAAATTTGTAAGGACCAAAATTTAAACTATTTTTAACTTTACAGAAATTTCACTTGCCTACCTGTCTGAGATCCAGACAGAATTCAGGCACAGGTTTTTAGAAGTTGAACTATGTTATTCTTGGCATACCCAGTACTATTTTAGTAGCTCAGAAACAAGAAATCACAGCCTGAAATTAAGGAGGAAGATGATAAGCAGTATAAGCCTATGAGCAATTCAGGCAGAATTTAATTACAAAAAGGGTAGCTGAATTATGGAACACATTGCTGAAGGCAGGAACAGATCCAGAATTATAAATCAGTTCAAGAAAGAACTCAGAGGAAGGAAATCAAAAAGTAAAACAAATCAGCCCTTTTAAAAACATCCCAGGGTTAAATGGGGCAGGCCACAACGGACTCAACAGTCAAGCCCTTTTAAATGTTTCTGTGCTTCCTAAGTAAGAAACTAAATAGTCCTTCCATTGATTTCCATAAAGACAGTAGTTCAGTACCAGAAATACATGAGTGCATCTTTTATGCTTTACCTGTGATTACAGAATTTTGTTGCATTTCCTTTTATTTCAAACTTCATTTAGGCTTGCGCTTTTTTACATCACTCTGGCAGTATAAAGGAGCCATGAAGTAAGTGTAAATATGATTTACACTCCCTTTAGACTAACAAAGTGTTGTATAGTGTCCTTAGGGAATGTAAGAATCATGACTAGTGTGTGTGAAACAGACACATAAACTCTGCTTAATTTTATTTAACAAGCACATTTCTGTGTAATGTTTTGTTTCATTCTTTTTTTTCTAAATATAATTTTAAGACTCACATTCATTTCTACTTAGACAGACAGAATTGAACTCAGCATTCTCAGTGTATTAATATTTCACTAAACCTATATATACATATAGCTCAAAATGTTGTTTTATACATACATGACCAAACAGGTCACTATTACTAGATCTCTGATAATTTTTCTCATCTGTAATAGTTACAGTCACAGGAATATTAAATGTAGAAAGAGATAAGTGATTGCTCAGGATAATTACAGTGGCATCATTTTGATATCAGAAAGAACATTTCAAGGATAGTTACTGCATAATTGATAATGTACCCCACCAAATCCTTCATATAATTGAAGTGTTGATCTTAAGGCTGATTAAACAGAAAGAAATAAAACTCTGCCTTACATGTGAGAAAATTAACAAAATAGAACCTTCTGGAAAAATCTGTGTTTGCCTAATTTGTGCATGCACTTACAATAATTTCCAGAGAGATCTGGACAGACTGGAGTGCTGGGCAGGGAGAATTTTAATGACATTTAACAAGAACAAGTGTAAAGTACTGCATCTGGGGAAGAACAACCCCATGTATCAGTACAGGCTGGGGGCTGATCTGTTGGAGAGCAGCTCTGGAGAAAGAGACCTGGGGGTCCTGGTGGACAGGGGGATGGCCACGAGCCAACAATGCACCCTTGCAGCCAAGAAGGCCAATGGCATTCTGGGATGCATTAGGAGGAGTGTGGCCAGTAGGTCAAGAGAGGTTCTCCTCCCCTTCTACTCTGCACTGGTGAGACCCCCCCCTCGAGTACTGTGTCCAGTTTTGGACACCTCAGTTCAGAAAAGACAGAGATTTAGTGGAGATAGTCCAGTGCAGGGCTATTAAGATAATTAAGGGAGTGGAGCATCTTCCTTATGAGGAGAGGCTGAGAGAGCTGGGGCTCTTTAATCTGGAGAAGAGGAGACTGAGGGGGGAACCTCATCAATGTCTAACAATATGTTAAGGGTGAGTGTAGAGAGGATGGAGACAGACCCTTCTCAATGTCATCCAATGACAGGACAAGAGGCAATGGGTGCAAGTTGGAGCACAAGAGGTTTTGGGTAAACACAAGGAAAAACTTTTTCCCAGTAAGGGTGACAGAATTCTGGAACTGGCTGCCCAGGGAGGTTGTGGAGTCTCCTTCTCTGGAGACATTCAAGACCTGCATGGATCTGTTCCTGGGTGACTTAGTCTAGGTGATCCTGCTCTGACAGGGGGTTTGGACTAGATGATCTTCTAGGTCCTTTCCAACCCCTAACATTATGTGATTCTGTAATATCATGGAAAAAAAAAAAGTGCATGCATTCTTCTACAGGTATATTCACATTTTTGTAAGTGTTGGCTTGTGGAAGCCAATCTTAATTGATGCTCTGGGTCTTAGTAACACATATTGTTTGAATGTCAGCATGGAAAAAAGCCTTTGTGAAAGGTTGCAGCAATATTGCCTTTTTAAATTTGTTACACTTTGAAGTGTGAACTCTGATGTAAAAAATGTTATCAACTGTTTGAAAAAGTAAACCAAGGTTTTTTTGGTGGTGGTGGTTTGTTAGTTTTTGGTTTGTTTGTGTATTTTAATTATTAAAAATTATTTCCACAAAGAATTAATATGCTGACACTACAAAGACTGGAGTGTCCATTACATGCTTAGTAACCTTGTACTGAACATTTGGAATTTTATTATCACCAGTACTGTAGTTTCTGTGTCATTCAGAACCTGGAGTGCCCAGTGATTCAGAGAGCCAGACCTTTCAATCTATCTCTGTACAGATTATGTCCCTATACATGTCTGCAATGTAATTGAAAACACAGAAGTAAAAAATAGCTTTAGTAACTGTTCCTTAGAAATAGTATATATTGTTTTAATAAATATTAAACTGTAGATGTCAAACTACAAAAATTGTATATGTCCTGTTTTCCTTTTTTTGTGTTTGAAAAGCTATTTATTACTGTTTGATATTTAGTATAAATTTAATTGAACTGAAAAATAAAATAAGAGCTTTGTTAATTTTTAAAAAATATATAGCAATTATTGTCTCAAAAATTGAAACTGTTTAATTAAAACAACCAAAATTATATTTTGTATAAAAATTAAAGTGGAAGACCAAATTTAAAGTGGATGTGCATGGTAGCCATATTTTCTTTATGCCTATGAGTGGGGTTTTTTTCATAGCAAAAAGAAATCAAAGATTAAGAAAAACCCAGAAGAATAAATAAAAGTGAAGAAACTGCTGATGCAGCCATTTATCAGGAATAGCATTACTTCTAGATTTATGCATGGGAGACAAAGAAATCTATATGAGCTCCTGCCTGTATCTTCCCTCCCAGCACTTATATTTTTAAAAAAATAATGAAATAAATAATTAAATGTAATTGCTTTAACATTTTACAGAAATGCTTTTTCATTCTCTCCTATTGATCTACACCTTCTCACTTTCCTTACCCTCGTCAAAACTTCATGCATGTCTCTTAAGCACAGGAACAGAAATCAGCATTGTTTTGCTTTGACTGCCATTGCTTTGTGATCTTAAATGGTCCCTCAACCCTTTTGTCAATATTTATTGATGGGATCCACAGGTGCTCTGAGTGATCCCACTCTTGAGGGGCATAAACCAATAGCAAGCTGGGAAGGGAAGGAAACGGGGGGCATGCTCCAGGCGAGAATGGGTTAGAAAATATCAGAAAGCTCAGGAGCCATTGACAAAATGTCAAACATTTCAAATTCTTGATTGTTTTTCTTCCCAATGCCACACTAAACAGAACTATTAATCTAGTCCTAGAGCGGAAACAGATACATATACATATATGCACAACACATGCATGCACAACCAGCTACATGCACACATACACAAATAAACAGTCTGCAGAGAGATTAAGCAATGCCAGTGAAATCATATATAGAGAAACTTCTTGGATAAATTAACAGTGCAATTACATTACATGACATGCCAGAAGATGGATGAGGAAAACTTGGCTGGTATTATGTTCTGTTTTCAAATTGCAATTTATTTGAGGGTTTTAATGGATGCCTTATTAAAACATCTCAGCTTTGGTCAGGTTTCAGTGCATGTCAGAGTAGCCCATGATTGATGACACCCTCTGCTGCTTCCCTTGCACATTTGCAGGGAATTTAAGCAAAGAGGGAATGAACAGAGCCTCAGATTCGTATTGATTGTGTGAAGGTGCACTGCCTGAGAGCACAGACTAATAACATTCTCTTAGCAGAACTGCCTCACATGAAGGCATTTATTACAAGAACTAAAATGTTATATTGCTCAGGATAAAACATTGTACAAACAAAAGAGTAAGCGATGAACGAGAGGAGAGAAAAAGAAATACAAATGTATAACTTTAAGCAATGAAGTGATATTATCTTCTAAGAGCATATTTCAGACAGCCTAAAGAATGATGAATGTAACTGTTTTCTATGTGCAGATATAAGAAAATCTTCCAAGGAAAAGCTGGAGACAGTAATTTCCTCTTTTTTTTTTTTTTTTTTNTTTTTTTTTTTTTTTTTTTTTTTAATCCATCTCATTTAGATGAGATCCTGTAATTATAGTGGTAGCAATGAGGGTGGAGGTCAGAGCTAAATACCATTAGGATTTTGAACATCAAAATGGATAGGTTGACATTAATCATTTGGCTATCCAATGTCTTTCTTCATGGTTTTAAGTACTATATACTGTAGTTAATCGATCTGACCATCACTCATTTGATAAGCGAAAAGCAGTTGTACCTAACCAGTGTAAATCTTAAACATTCTCTTACACCTTTAAAGGGCAGCTCCTTGATAGATTTGGATTAGATCTTCATAATATGAAGACATTTCTTATTGTGCTGTGAGATTTTTAAGATACCTGATTGAAAATAAGGACGCTTCCACGGTCTCAAAACTGCAGATGCACTGTTGGCTTTTACCTTTAAAAACACCCTTTTAAAGAAATCCACAGAAGTACTTAATCACATCAGTGATGTTTGGTTAAACAATCTTTTTGGTTGTTTTTTTATGTCATTGTAAATGGAGTCAAGATGCAGGTAAAATGAGATAATCAACTAGATATGAGGTAACTCCAAATGAGGTAGAGTAGAAATACTCTTGCTCCTAGGTACCTCAAAAACACAATACTGATTACAAATAAAAATTCAGGTTGGGTGTTAAAATCCAATTCCTCAGGTGCTTAGTACTTGTCAGTACCACTACTGCAGCTCTATCCCATTCACTATGACTTTCTGTTGTCCTGCAGGAAGCACTCAGTATCATCTATGATTAGATTTCCAAAACATTCTCCAAATATCTATGCTTGGGGCTTGTTTAAGTACTGTCTCATCTCTGTCATTGCTGCCTCTAGCTGTTTTCAACTCTGATACCATTTCTTTTTCAGTTCCAGGTCTAAAAGATTATTTGTTTGTCATGCCTTGCTCATCATTATCTGAACTGCTAATTTTATTATTCTGTTAGCACCCTGGGCTGCATGGTATAAAGTGGAACTATAAAAGTGTAGTTTGATTATATTGGAATCATTCAGCATCACAGGCTTAGCAAACAAAATGCAGTACTCTGACCAACACTGCTATGATAGTAACAAAGAGGCTGTAAAGAACAGGAGAAAGGGAGCATAAAATCTGTAAGAAGGGCAAACAGGAGTAAAAAAGACTGCAATTGAGGAGCTTTACAAATTTTCTTGTTAGACATGGACAAATTTCCCATGTGCCTTTTTAAGTTACCTTGTAGTCACAGCATAATTAAAAAGAAATAACATTAATAATTATTATTTTAAAAATCAGAATTCTGCAAGACTTTTGCTGACTAGAAACAAAGGAAAAAAAAATCTACGGACTCTAGTTCTTAGAATTAATTTATAAAAGGATGACTAGGAGAATTTAGAATTCTTGGACAGACCATCAGGTCTTGATCTGAACTTGGAGAACTCACTGCTCCATCTTTTTTCCATCTCTTTTTTAAACATCCCCACTTGAATGTGCATTTTAAACAGTCAAATCACTACTTACTCTTGTAAGTTTACTTTAAATATAGACAAGGTCCTGTAACATTCCCTAGATTTAGCATTTGCTTGTTTCTGAGCCTTTTTTTTCTTTACATCACCTCTACCTTTTACTTTCTAGGTAGGTGACAAACCTGATTTGAACTTTCAAAAGGGGAAAAAAAAATAGTGGCATTTAAATTTTTTACATTCATAGTTCACACTATTCTTGTTACTGAAGGCATTATGTTTGTTTCATTGCTGGAGAAGCACTAAAATGGCCAGCCCATATTGCAGGTATTTTATAGCATAAGAAAAATGGTTTGTGAAACAGAAGAGTTCATACACTTCAACCAGGAAACTTAACATTGTGCTTAGCCTCCTGTGACTGCTTCAGATCAGTATAGTTATTACCTGAGCAAACCATGCATAGGTAACCTGGCCAAATCATAAACCTGATTGTGATTTTCAGACCAATTCCATATTGAGAACCATGGTTTAAAAATATGTGTTACATAACATAATACAATTTCAACTATATTTGTATAGATTTAATCTAGTAGAGATTGAATATTAATAAATAATGAATTGCTTATCAATAAGAATTGAAAGTCTCATACTACTAAGTGTACCTTAGAAGATGCAGTTCCAATAATTTCATTTTTTGCAAGTCACCTTGCTCTCAGCTTCTTGATTAAAAGCAGTAACCTTGTCTATTATGGCTAAGATAAATAAACAGATATTTTCTGGCAGTTTAGTGCACAAATGCAACCTCCTAACCCTCACCATCAAAAGGTCAAAAGCTGAAAAACCTAGTTTGTTAACCTCTGTAAATGGTTGTGATATTAAAAACTGACTCTCAATATCCAAGGGTCATGATCTAGTGCAATAAACATCAGCAATAAAGAATTATGACTGCAGTACATTATCCATCTATAAAATGGGCAGTTATGACACCAGCACATTGGCATCAGGCATGGACCACCCCTTTCTAAGAATCATTGCACATTGGAGTTATGATACGAGCTGTAAAAACTTGTTAAGTTTTAAAACAGACAACAGAACGACTTCCTATATATTTAATAAAACAGAAGAAAACCCCCACAACTAATGCAGCTCAGTAGAAAATAACTGTTTGAATTATCACTCTCAGCCTTTATTCTGTACTGTAATGTAGGAATTTCATATATAATTAGATATCTCATGATTACCAGAGATCCTAGGATAGGTAGAAGCCTATCAAGATGAAGAGGGGTTCTTTCAAGAAAAGGGTTGGCTACTCTGTGCTTGTAGCAGTGTATTTTCCGGCTGTTAAACAGAGCTGTAGCTCTCCAAAGAAAGAAATGCGTTTGAGAAAGATATTGAAAGAAGGAAAACAAACAAACAAACAAAAAACCAACCCACAAAACAAACCTCAATTTCAGTCAAAAGAAGTGAATGAAAAGAAATAATATGAAGCATAAAACAGCCGCACTTTTGGTGGCATGAATGTAAATTTAATCACAAAAAGTCTGTTTATGGTGAAAGAAGGTGGAAGGTATGACAGAGTTTAAGAAATATGATAAATAAATATGAATAAGAAATATGATAAATAAATGCCAAACAATTTGTGATTTTTTTTTAGAATGTTAAAAGTAACTGTCAGAATGGGTCAAAATAAATCTTTGCTACATTACATGTATATATGTATGAATATATATGTATGGATAGAAGACTTCATTTGCATGATGTCTGTTTAAAATATTGAGGTGTCTTATCTGTAGAAACTTAGGACAGTGAGTTCTTTAATCAATCACTAAAATTCTGATGATACATTAGCTTGGAAGACCTACAAAAATCCAACCCACTCTCCCTTTTAGAGAGCAGCTGGTCTTACTAATTGAAATGGAAAAGTTCCATCCGTATTCATTTGCAGAGAAGTCACCCAGACAGAGACAAAACTTCAGCACGTTATTGTAGTTTCACAGGATGTCTGAAAGGGCAGGAAGGAAGTAGAAAATATCCATTATTTTATTTTTTACAACCAATACAGAGAAGCCTTTTATTTGGAATTAGATGTGAGAGGTTATCAAAGCTAAAAGCAAGTAACACACCAATTTTGTTTACTTTTTCTTTTTCTGTTACATGTACAATAATTTACTCAACTGTGGAGTCAACAGCCCCCTCTTAGGAATGGAATGAACTACACTTACATTGTCTTGCCATTTTGTTCCAGTTACTGAAAAATAAGGAAACGTCAGAACATTAAAATATGTTGCAGATTTTAAATGAATCTGTATTGTCTTTACTCAAGAAAGTCTTTTTTTTCCCGTAGTCTATAGTAATAATAAAATCCCTTCTAGAATAATACTTATATGCTCTTGCCTGCTTCAGTTCCACCAATGAACTTTTCAATTGTTTTCTTCATCTATGAAACAAAAGAAACGTAGCACTTACCAGGTCTATTTACCTACTGACATGACTAGATTCAGAGTGGCACTGAGACTCAGACTATTTACTCATAAAGTGGCTAAGATGAAAATTATGTACAGCACTCAGTCTTCTGGAGAACCTAATGTGGTGGTGTTGTCTCCAAAGGGTAAAGAAGTGGTAAGAAAGGGTGCCTGAGCAGCACCCTGGAGATACTGAGACACTGTGATACCAAAATGATCAAAAATAGGCTATATTTGAGCTTATAGCCTTCCTCTTATGAAAACTCTGTGTAAATAAGATTGCACAAATAACTGCTACTTCTAACTCTTCCAAATGTGTCCCCAGTGTAGAAGTTGAAGGTAGAGGTCACTGGAACATGCAACTGTTTATGGCAGTTAATCTGTTCTCCAGTCCTTTGTCCTGAAAGGGAAAGAACAGGGCATCTAGCATGTTGAGTTCAAACAGTGGCCACAAAGAAATTATTTTACAAATGAGATTCAATACTAGGCATTTTACCAGTTGAACACCTCATTTTCAATGGGCTTAACAGATGTCAACCTCTCGAGGATGCTTTAGAGCATCTTTTCCCTTTTTTCCCTTTTCTCTGTGCAAGTTTTCTGCCAGGCTGGCCCAGCCTATGGCTAGTGTACCAGATCTCCATCATTAGAGGATGGTAAAACACCACGTCAGAATCTGCCTTTTATTATTGTGGTTAATTAAAACATTAAAGCATACTTTGTTTCAGGTGTTGTCATCTTTCCCCAGAGACGGGCTTATTTTCAGCTTATTTCTTCAGCTTCTGCCCTAATTCATGTGCAGTACTATGAAAGGCATAAATAGTCATTATACATAGTATAATTTGGACATTGTCTAAATTTCATATGCAGGTTTTCTTTGAAATCACAGTACATTTTCTGTGAAATTTATGTTTATTTTCCCTGCCTTTTGGTCACTCTTTGATCTTTTAGCAGTACTGAAATGTGGAGGAAATGTATCTTTTTTTTTTCTAAAATATCAGGGTCTACAATAATGTAAACAATATGTACAACTTTTTAAACTGTAAGAAACACAGATTTTCCTTGAATACTTTGCTGTCACATAATTATAAATTTCCAAAGTGTTGACCAACGTAATGACTACTCATTATGGATTTTGTTCATTGTTTTTTACTAGTTTTATAGGCAAGAAGAAACAGTCTTTTATATGAACTGCAAAAATAGCAAATGTTCAGTTAAGTTATATAAGTTCCTTAAGCTTCTTACTGATGGTAAGTTGTATGGCCCATAGGAGAGACCATCCTCATTCCAAAGCAATGAGTACCAATAATATGAGTAAGTTATTACTCTAGTTCTCACCTAATCTTGTATTCTTGGCACTGTGTCAGTGGATATTCAGGTTTTGTATTTTCACGTGACTTTGTCTAGAAAAATGCTTTCCGGAAACGCATTCAGTTGCAGCTATTGTGCACATGGAAACTTACAACTGTGAGTTTATAGTTCTGGTTCTCTCAAAAAATTAATTAAAAAAGCTTCTTCAAAAATAAATTTGAAGAATTTATTAAATTCTTAAACATGTCACGTCATTGCTAGCTATCATACCTGAGTTGTCATGTGAATTAATTATTGAAAAGGTAGATATTTTTCTTTGTCCAGTTTGTCTGCATCATATTACTCGTACAGACTCTCAGCAGTAAGGTACTGTCCTAGTTTGGACAGGTATTATCTTAAATTTTATAAAATGCGAGACCTGGGGCTTTTAAGGAGACAATAATTCATTAAACTATATATATATAGGGAAAGAGAGAGAGATATTTGTATAGAATGCAAAACCGAACAACAAAATGTATAATCAGTAAACTTTGAAACAGCAGTATATATGACACAGATAGCCACCCTTCCCTCCAACAACCAGCAGGGACCGCCAGAAAACGCCATTGAACCGGGAGGGGGAAGGGTGGGGGAAAGAATATAATGGGAGTGACTTGAAAGAAAAATCCCCTCTCCGGTTTTTAAGAACAGGGTCCCAGGGGATCAAAGTGTCAGACAAACCCACAAAATACGCAGCTGGCAGAGGTATTCTGGGAAAATCCTGGTGATGAAGAGCTGGTTGAAAAAAAAAATCCAGTCTGGAAGACGAGAACTGGCTTGGAAAAAAAGGCAGATTCCTTTCTCCTGAGTCCACCCCGAAAAGGAGAGAGAGAGAGGGAGCTTCCTGGAAACCACTCCTCTTCCGTTTCTGCCTGTGTGCATGTCCAGGCTTGTCCTGTCCCCCACCCCCAGCCTCTACTGGCCTGGCCCCATCCCCACAGGCAGGGAAAAAAAAAAAAAATTTTTAAAAAAAAGGGTATTGCTACCCCTTGACAGGTACTCAGAACTTACCTTAACCTTTTCCTCCCTTTCTTTTTTTAGGTTTAAAGAGATTATTTTTATGCTAATATTGAAAATTAGGAAGAGCAATCCTTTAAACATCACTGAAGAAATGGAAACAAATTGGAACACCACCACACACTCTTAGTAGGTAGTTGAAATTTGATTTGACAGTTGGAGAAACCACAACTGGGAAATTATTTATTGAGTATATATAACTGCATAATGGACTTTAAGCTAGTTATAATAACTATAATAACCAGATATATTCCATGCCATAGTCTCTCAAGAAAGCTCTTCTGATTATCTCCCAAAGTGGCAAGGTTAGCCAATTCTTTCAGGAGGCACAGTTTCCTGAGACTTCTGTATTCAGTTATGGTCCAAACAACAAAGCTCATCCCACTAAGGGGTTAAACACAGGTCTGAGCTGCATAAATCTTGGTGCTTTAAATAAAATTACACATATCAAATTATCTCTATGAAGCTGTTTTCCCAATTGCTGAAAATAATTCCAATAGCACCCTTCATATTGCATTTAGAAAATAAATTATTTCCACTGTAGAGAGCTAAGTGCACTAAAAGAGCCGAAACATTCAACCATGTAATGCAACTTAAGAGGAAAACAATATGAACCTTCAATTAAAAAAAATGCATACACCTCAGTAATGTTATTTTTAATGTCCTTTATTAATAATTCAGGGTCTAATTTTGCAAGTTCAAAGCCTCAGTGGCATTCCTTGTGTTGTTTGCTGTATTTGGGATGTTTTGTTAGTTCTTTGCAAAGCCACATGTAAAATATTCAGTTGAGATACCAATATTATAGCTTCAAATTAATCAAGGTCTTGGAGAAAATCTTATGCACTTTCTATATTTTAATCTGCTTTTGATGTAGAAATAATAATGATAAGGTAAAATGCGACCAAATATATATTATCATAAAATATCTTACTATAATATGCAAATTAAAAAATATGGGGTTTTTTTAATTACTACTGAACACTGACCTTCCTTTGTAAGTAAGTACTTTCAGGAATTTTATTACTTTCTATACCATATGGCTGATAAAAAGCATTTTAATTCGGTTTAGAGCTGCACCAAACTTAGAGAAAAATCTGTTTTGTGACTTTAGGAAATTAAGCACGAGTATGTACTAAATCACATCCTTGCTCATAGGTGCTTGTGCAAAGTAACTGTTTCAAGACTCTTCTTCCTTCACAAAAGTCTAGCTGTGAAACAAACGTTAGATAAAATGTTAGGGTCTTGCTCAAGGGAAAATTGCTGTAATATACCACAGAAGATGCACTCAGGAAACTTGATGCATCCCTAACAGACTTTCTTCTCATTTCCCATCTTGTACTCTATAAGATGAACATTGTACTTTCTATTTTATTTTATTTGGATGTATCTTGAGCTTTTTATGTGTCTCTATTCTATTGATCCTTTCTGCACTCTTAAAAATAATGGGCTTTTAGAACCCCAGTGCTACTAAAATTTATCTTTATCGCTTTCTTGCTCATTTCTTTTTAAAACACACACATTTAGTGGATAACCTTTTACATGATCAGTCAATTACTAACACCAAAACCCCCCAGTCCTGTCTATTAGAGTTCACTTTGTTAGAGAAAGGGAGCACACACAGTTACATGCTCCTTGTCTCCCTGATTCTAGGCTGCCCATTAACTATTTTTCTGAAATCTTTTTTGATGTGATGCTTTGTAATAGGCATGTGTGCCCTTCTTATGCTGGTGAATTAAAATTCCACTCTCAGTGAATAAGATTAATTGTCCATTTAACCAAAGCTGGATTCATTCTCTTATTGGGGCGGCGGCAGGGCGAGCTGGCAATGGTGGAAGCAATGATGAGGGCACCGGTGGCACTTTGAAGTGTGCAGGGAGCAAATTTCATTGCACTGGGAAAAATGATTTTGCCAGCATTAGAGTATTCAGAATAAGATATTTTGGGTTTTAGGCTCATCTTTTGAAAGTCTGTTCTAGGTTTCCCTTAGGAAGCAAGACTAGCAGAAGATATAAGTGAGATGGTTTTTCAGCCTTCCTGGAGACAGCACTGGATCTGGTTGCTTTCTTTGCCTGCTTCTGTGTATGGCTCTTCTGAAGCCACACAGCTAGCTGGCTCAGGAGATGAAGGCTGGACAATAGCTGCTCATCTTTCCTGTGATGTTAAACTACCTCTTCAGTTAAAGTCCATGTCTGGCTCACCTCAGAGCCTGCCAAGAGTCTGCACCAGTGTCAGGGAAGTAGATGCTCTTCCAGAGGCAGCCAAGCTATACCCCAAACAGCACCAGATGAGTGACAACACCAGAGCTGAGCTGTTCCCCAGGTTGTCCCTACCAAGGGGTCCATTTGCATATCCCCCACTCTGCTTCTCACTACCCATCCCCCCTTCCAGCTCTATTAGCATACAGAGCTAGTTAGCGCACAGGAAAAATAATTAGGAAAAAGAATGTGGGTGTCTATCTTCTTGGGTAATGAGTCAAATAAATTAATGGAAGGGCCAGACACTGAATGAAGAGGATGGGGGATAAAAGCACCCCTTTCAGTGGCAGCAGGCTTTTAGAGCAGCTCAACTGCTTAAAGAAATGCAGTCTCAGGCTTTCTTTAAAATCCCAGGGTAGAGGAAATGCTCAGCTTCAGGGGGTGTCAGATGACTTTGCAGAGGGCTCAGAGATTATTCACTCGAGTGTGCACTTCTCTGTTGGCCCCTCTCCTACATCTAGCTGTGAGGGGCATCCCAGAGGCTGTTGAAAGCACCAGAGGTGCTGTGGAAAACTGTTGAAGGGTCTGTATACAAGAAGCTCTCATACATGCAGGATCATTGCAGGAAAAGAAAGAGGCAGAATTTGACACTATTAACTGTGCAGTGCAGGGCAGTGATAGATGAATTGAAGCTGCCTGAACTGTAAATCCACACAGCATTACATGAGCACTGCTATATATTTTTTGCCTACATTACAGTAAATTCAAGATACAGTTAATCCATTGAGGTTAATCCACTGAGTTAGACTGCATAANTTTAATATTATGTAATATAGTAGATTTAATGCACAGGATAAAATGCATGTAAACAAATTACTTGATTTGCAAAATGAATTAAATAATTTGTCACTTTGGAACTAGTTGTTCTAGCTATGCATCCAAGCTGAGAATAACCATTTGTATCACCAATTGCTGAATGACCCTCTTTGCTATGTATGTATACTCACACACATCAATAGCACAAGTGAAGACCATATTTCCATTAAATATCTGCACTGATCTATGAATGATGCCTGATGCAGATTCCTCCTGTAGGTCTGAATCATGATCTGTGCTCAGGATGACACTGAAAGCAAGCACTTCCAGTGTATGCACAGAGGGATTAGAGAGGATCCAGTAAATACAACCAACTCTGTTTTGAATTTTAGAACATGAGATGGTGAAGTCTGGGGGATACAACTTACTCTGTAATTTACCTGTAGACTACTTCAGTTCTAATAAAATGCGTGATTAATTAATTGGAAGCAAAACTTACTGCAAATTCTTTCAGATGTTATATTTATTTAATTTAATGTTGAGGTCATCTACTGCTNTTTTTGATGTGATGCTTTGTAATAGGCATGTGTGCCCTTCTTATGCTGGTGAATTAAAATTCCACTCTCAGTGAATAAGATTAATTGTCCATTTAACCAAAGCTGGATTCATTCTCTTATTGGGGCAGGGGATGGGGGAGAGGGGGATGCTGAGAGGATGAAGGTGGGAAAAGCAAGGGGCAGAGTGCCAGCTAGGCTGCAGTATTCAGTTACATGTGAAAAGATTTGTAATTCTGAGTAATCACTTAGGACAAGCCCTTGCACCATTTTATCTGTACATGACTCTAGGCCAAAGTCAATACTCATAGTAAAATAATGAGATGAAGCTAACTGAGCCCCTTTTATTAATGCTCTAAGGAGCAAATCTGATGCTTCAGTTTCTCCCATGGAAAGTATCCACTTCTTCCTAAAAATTAACAAGTGGGTCATGCTGCCGAGAGTAGCCAGGGTTCCTGTCTTCGAAAAACCAGGGAAAAATTTCCTGTCTTCTTTGTGCACCATATCATGCTTTGCCCAGCTGAAGGTAGAGGCATATGAATTTTGCATTACCTGTAGGCTCATTAGAGAAATCTATATGTCTCCTAATAGTTTTTCCCTGACTTGGAGAAAGGAAAAAAGCTCACACAATGAAAGTCCAAGAAGGACTTTTTCCAGAAGGAAAAAAAGCAGTACAATGCTTGAGATGTGTTTTTAGTCGTAGGACCATCAGTACTATGAAGCAATTCAACTACACATGCAAATCCTTGGCAAGGTAAAGAATGGAGCCCTCACTGTTGTTTTCTTGAAGTGTAGTCATGTGATTCCAGGAAGCTTTTCATACTGCAGCAACTAGGAATTTGTTTAAAATATCATAAAGAAATATTCTTTGTCCTTGTTTCATTCTTCTGTGATTGTTCATCATGTGGAATCTTATTCATGCATTGATCTTTGTCCTGGAGCAGTCAATTGTTTATCTATTGTTTTGTAACTTATATTCTGCTACAACTTCTTGTATAGTCTTTTGAGTTTTGCATCCTGATATATCTGCAGTTATAGAATGGGCACTGGCATACCCCAGACTCAACATACATTAGAATATGTGAATTATACAATTCTCCCTAAATATAACTGGCAAAAAAATTTCCCACAATTATATAAAATCAAAGGGTTTGAATAGAATACTAGATTTTGGTCCCTTTAAGCACTCATTTTTTAAGTGACTGTAAGAGAATTAGTGAAATAAATTCCTCTGGATTTTAATCAAGTACATCTGAAAATATTTGCTTTTAAGAAAAAAATATTAACATAACACAGGTTGAAATGCTTTTATCAACAGAGTTTTCCTTTCATATCCAAATACAAAACTTCCAAAACAGCATCACGTCTTCACAAAGTCAAATTAATTTAAAAGTATTAAGAATGTTTCAAGTATCAGCATTAAAAGCAAAGGTCTACTTTCCCACACCATGTAGACAATTTTAAACAGGTATATAGGAGACTTAAACGTGATAAACTTCAGTTTCCACCTTTCACTCTTAAAATAGAAAAGGTTAGAATTAGAAATGTATTAAAAAGTTCTGTAAATTTTGCATGAAACTGAAAAAAATCTGTGGTGATTTCTTTCCACTGCCCTGTGAGAATCTAACAAATTAGAAGTGTGAATAAGCTTTCTTTCAAAAAATGCTGGGTTTCAATAATAAATTATCAAAAGTATGTCCTTCTTAATTTAAAAGTAAAAATTCATTATTTTGTGAAAAAAAACCCTATTAATTTAAACATTGAAAATTATTACATTAATGAAATGTTATATTTAAAATTTTGTTCAGTCAATTATAAACCTTGACATGATTGTTGTCTTTTAATATTATGTAATATAGTAGATTTAATGCACAGGATAAAATGCATGTAAACAAATTACTTGATTTGCAAAATGAATTAAATAATTTGTCACTTTGGAACTAGTTGTTCTAGCTATGCATCCAAGCTGAGAATAACCATTTGTATCACCAATTGCTGAATGACCCTCTTTGCTATGTATGTATACTCACACACATCAATAGCACAAGTGAAGACCATATTTCCATTAAATATCTGCACTGATCTATGAATGATGCCTGATGCAGATTCCTCCTGTAGGTCTGAATCATGATCTGTGCTCAGGATGACACTGAAAGCAAGCACTTCCAGTGTATGCACAGAGGGATTAGAGAGGATCCACTAATACACTTGTTTAAAACTGTTTCAGCCTGCCTGTGTGATCCTGTTTGCTAGTGTTCCCAGCAAGGTTTTGGAGTAGATCTGAAGTCTGGCTGGACTTTTCACTGTAGCTCAGTGACCCAGTAGATTGGCATCTCAAGGAGCAGGCTTTCTAATCAGCCAACTAACAGCACACTTTGTGTCACAGGGAAACCTGACAACATCGCAGCAATTAAAAATATCTTTGTGGCTACACCGAAGTTCCATCACAAGATCTATTCAAGTTCTTGAAAACAGCTCATAAATTTTACAAGGGAGGAACAGCTGGAGTTGGCATCAGGGAATGCTGTTGTTTTGGCTCACAGAAACAATAACTCCCCAAAATCTGCTACACACACGCCAGTTCTACAAATATGCTTCTAGGGGTTTTTTTTCTGTCTTTCTCCCCACCTCATGTTTTGTGGGTGATTTGAGTTTGGGTGATAATTTTTGAGCTGAAAATGATCTTTTAAAAAGCAAAAGGGAAATAAAAGGTAATTTCTTCTTATTCATTGTGTTCTAAATAATTTCTGACCCTAAGAAACAAAAGCACAAACAAATAAAGCCATGAAAGCTTTGATCTACAGAAAAAAGCTGACTGGTATTTAAAGAAGAAGGAAAATAACGAACATTTTACTGATCAAAAAGAAACAATTTCTCTCATTCTGAGTGCTGTATTTGGAGCCTCAGGAGCAGAACAGCCTTCATGGATAGGAAAACTAAAAGCTTACTTATTTGAGAAAGAAGTTAGAGATGGTGAAAAAGCCAATTTAAAGTATCATATAGCATTATTTGGAGACATTAATTCTTACAGAGTAATTTTGCATTTTACTAGGGAGCAAGGATATTGAAATGAATGCATAACAAAATTAATTGCCTCCTGCTCTGGTTATAGTTCCAAAGGCCCTATCAAGAGGATCCTTATCCATACTCACGGATAAGTCAGGGAGCCACTACCCAGACAAAGGGATCTGCCTGCAAAAGTGAGATCCTGCCTTGCATACAGTTTCTCCTATCAAAGGGTGTCCTGAGATGTAGGTTCATAGTCACACAGGTGTGGTGCAGACATGGTACTTGTGAGCCATCAAGCAATGCTCTGGTCTCCAGGTTTCCTGGCTTGGTACTGCCAAGAAGCATAATGTGAGCCCAGCATCACATGTCTGGTGCTAGCCAGTAGCTGATGCCTAGGGAACAGGATAGAGACCA
>VYZU01064602.1:16590-37177 GCA_013401355.1 Ceyx cyanopectus | reverse complement strand
TTTTCCCTATGTTTTCATCAAGGGCAGATTGAGTTTTGACGGCATATTATGCAAGACTAATTTCACATCCCTTTAGAAGGACAAAGTTGATGACTTAAATGGCAGTGAATTCTGCCACTCCAGTGGCTTTCTGTTATTCTTTGATTTTGGTTTTTAAATCTGTAAAAACATAAGCCTGGGGTTTAAGCAAGTGAGATCCTGTCTAGTTCAAAATGAGTAAATTTTATGTTTAATCTGATTAAAATAATGATACGTTTGCAAAGTTTTTTGACTATTTTACCAGCAACTAAGCAATAAAGCACAGAGAGAGCTCAACCTAGCTAAAGCTGTTAAGGAGAATAAAAAATATTTCTATAAGTTTTTTAACTTTCTTCCTTAAGATCCTTAAGACTGAGCCACTTTCCTGTGTTTTCTGAGAAAGAAGTGGCACAAATGACTGTCTGGGGGAGGAAACACAGGGCTCTAAATCTTATTGGGAAACAAGTAGCTCCTAACAGCTAAAAGCTGGGTGCCAAATAACTGAAAAAAAATGTTATTTAATCTTCCCTGTTCCAAATCTCAGATGGTTTCCCACTCATTTGAGAATTGCTCAGCCCCAAGTGACAAAGCTGTGACCCAAAAGGGCTCAGTGGAAGTCAGGACTCTCCAAGTTGTGCACTGATCTCAGCACACATTTTCCTCCCGTGGATCCCTCAGGAGTAACAGACATTAATTTTTTAAAAAATGAATGAAGTACATATGGCAACACAGCTGCTGAAAATCTGTTACCCTTTTTAATCACCTCTCATGTCCTGGGCATGCTTTTTATCCTTCAAACTCAGTAAAAGGGAAAGCACTGTGAGAAAGGCAGCTCCCTCTATTATAGAAGGAGTCTCTGATGTTATTAAGTCATGCAAGAGAAGCCTTGCATATAAGGCTATTCAGATTTAGTATGGGTTCATCTTTAGAATAATCTACATATTTATAATCACTTGGACAAGCAGAATTTCAGAGTTCTCACAGAGGAACTGAAAACTATAAATTTGAAAAATTGAAAAAGGACAGGACCGTGCTTCTTTTGCTTAATGATGGTGAGCTTTTGAAATGAAAAGGGTATAATCCTTGAATAAGTTCTCAAACAGTCGTGCAATAGCACAATTCTCCACCTGCTCACAGGTACACTGTAGAATAGTCCTCAGGCTGAAGTGACAGGGGCTCCAAAGCAGTGTTTACTGCCTATCCTCCTTCCATAAGCACTCAATGTCATAAGCAGTCAAAGTGACTATTTCTCATTTGGTAGCCTTGGATCACACTACTGGTTATTCATATTTGCTTCTCAGCTTCAAGGTAAGATGGGGAAGTCTGGGGATATATTCAATTCCAATGCTGGAGCTGGGGAGAGATTAAAATGAAATTATTGAGAGAGGTGCATCTGTGGAGGAGAAGTGATTTACATCCTGAATAGGTGCAAATTATCCTCCATCCCCACCCCCAAGTTCAGCAAATGTACTCCTTATTCAGTATCTTGCTTCTGTGGTGTTTTTACCTTGCAGTCTCTGATTGTCTGCTAAGTTTGGAAGCCTGTGCTTTAGTGAAAGATATGAAGGAGTATTCCCTGTGTGGGAGTGGACTCCTTGAGAGTCCAAAAAGCAGTCATTTTAAGTCAAGAGTAAAGTATTTGTCGGTCAAAGAGAAGGCCTTTAGGGCAGACTGCTGGGCCTACAATTCATCCCTGCTGGAATGGAAAAGAATTGAGCTGCTTGTTTGCTGTTTTTGAATCCTTCATGGAGAGCTGCCAGTAACTGTTAACTTGTGTATTACTGTGTGTTTGGACAGGAGAAATGGCAGTGAGAATTTACCAGCACAGTCTCAAACCTTTCATCAACAGTTATCATGGTGGTAAAGTTCAGTGTTAGTTATTCACCTCTCCAAAAATAAGTATTACTCAGACAAGAAAGAGAATGGATTTCTGCTAGATGGTGCTGTATTAGCTCATGCTATTGCACTTAAATCCCAGCTACCACCAAATCCAAATGCCCAGTGCACTTTGAAGTATAGACTGTCAGAATTCTTCTGTGAGCAAAGAAGGACCATTATCTATCCTTATTTCATAGATCAGAGATGGTGCAAAGCTGCAGTTGGATTGAGCAATGGATACACATTGCCATGAGCTTGGGCCCCTGGATCTCTGTGTTGTTCAATTCAACCTGGATAGAGCAAACCCTGATACAACCATGACCAAGTTTCCTCCAGAGGAGAGCAGAGAAACCTGTGGAATCAGGTTTTTTCCCTATGGTGTTGGGATACAGGTTGCTGCTCAGGGGGCTTGATTTAATTATAGTTAAAAAACAAAGCTCTGATTCACAAACACTGTCAGTCATCTCATTTCCATGTATTTTAATATGGGTTTTAATGACTTGCTTTTCTTTGAAGCCTGGACTTTGTACCCTAGTTCACCCAACTCATTTGTTTAGGTGCCTTGGAGCGGTGTACCTCAACTACTCAAGTATATGGCTCAATAAACAGGCGACTGTGTGTCTTATTTGTCTTCTTTATCCCCCAGGAAGATGAAGTTGCACGTGACAGTCGATTCAATTTCAGTGGCTATGGCATGGGTCACTGCCTCCAAGTCAAAGATGGCACAGCAGTCAAGGCTACTCCACCCAACCCACCTCCAGCACCACCCAAGGATTCAGATTCCATCAAAAAAAAGTTTGTTGACCGTGCAAAAAGGATTGACACGATTTCCCGTGCTGCGTTCCCACTCGCCTTCCTCATTTTCAACATCTTTTACTGGATTACATATAAAATTATACGGCATGAGGACATCCACAAGAAATAGGCAACTCTAGTTCACCAGGACTACTTAGCCAAAGTGATCCACATGTAAATAAACAGTGAAATGTCTTTCTGTCGTTTGGACTAAGGGTTTCTTCCCCCTCCTTCCAGGACACTGAAGAAAAAAATTGAATGAAGAGGAAAAGAAGTATAGAAGAAAAAGTGATTGCATGAAAAAAATATGCTGTGAGACCATTCGATGAGGGTTCCCCTATGTACTCAGTGTTATTCTTCCAGATTCACCATTGATCAGACATCTGTGAATGGGGCCAAATTTTACCCAGCTTTATCACCAAGATACTATCTTTCTAATGAAAGAGAATCAGAAAACAAACAATTCTCCTAAAACATCTACCAAGAGATTGTGGTGGCTACAGTACAGTGAGTTATAAGAGGACCAAACTTTTTTTTTTGGATAATGTTGCCTTTCTATTTGAAACAAGTCTACTGAGCTACATTCCATGACCATGTCTGTAGTTTGTGGTTTCACCAAGGAGTCCTTTTGTGGGTTGTAAATTATTTCTACTGATAGGAGAGAGGAAAAAAAAAAAAAGAAAAAAATATTAAAAAGATTTCTACTTTATTATCCTTGTGGGTGTGCATTTTAATATTATCTTGCTTTACTAGAATTGTAATTTTGGGGTAGAACTTGCGTGTCGTGTGATTTATTTGATAGTTGACACTCCAAAAACCAGTGAAACTGCCCAGTTTATTTTTGTTGGAAGACAGTGCACTTACTTCATTTTATTTCTGCTGATTTTACATGCAACTTGAGGTGCCAAACTGTATTTTACCTATTGTGCTACCCTGTACCACACTACNACTTTTTTTTTTGGATAATGTTGCCTTTCTATTTGAAACAAGTCTACTGAGCTACATTCCATGACCATGTCTGTAGTTTGTGGTTTCACCAAGGAGTCCTTTTGTGGGTTGTAAATTATTTCTACTNCTTAGTAAGAACTTGTTTCCTCAAAGGTGTAGCTCAGTTTAGCATTGAGTTTCTATTACTGCTCTCATTGTAGCTGCAATCAATAGCTCTATAGGTAAACACAACTTGTTTACAGACCTCTAATTTATATCTTTACTTAAAGTGGCTATCATTTTAAATATCATTAATTAACCTAAGAATTTTAAAACTGTACTGTGATTTTCAGAACCTGTTACCTTTTGGTGCCGGATCTGCGTTATTCAAATCCTTGCTACATGTTTTAAAGTAGAAAATTAAAAAAAAAAAAAAAAAAAAAAAAAAAAAAAAAAGAAAGAAAAAAAAAAGATGGTATTTTTGCTTACACAGAAGAAGACAACCTGTAACATAAGATGAATCAAACATTAAAATTTTACACTTGCTGTAAAAGGATTTATTAAAAAAAAAAAAGTATTTGTTCAATTTCAATAAAGCTAAATGTGGTAATAACATTTCTTCACTCTTGTCTTTATTTGAAGTATCAGGGCTGTTCATGTCAGAGCCCAGATCTTCCACAACTATCTCAGCAGAAACAAAGGAGAAAAGCAATCTTCTTCTTCTGACCTAGCTTAGCATGCCAAATTGTGCTATCTATCCCACAGCAAAGGGGCTGTTTCAGCCCCTGGGTGTATGTCAAAGACTGTGTCAGAAATGTAACTAGGATATGAAAACGGCTGGAAGAGGGAACAGAGTGCACTGTCAGTGAGTTTTCTGATGACACAAAACCAGGAGGAGTGGCTGACACATCAGAAGGCTGTTCTGCCATCCAGAGAGACCTGGACAGGCTGGAGAGTTGGGCAGGGAGAAATGCAGTGCAGTGCAAGTGTACAAGGGTAAGTAAATAAGGTTATCAGAGAAATAAGACTGAAAAACTGGTCATCTTGCACTCAGAGAAGCATCAGAATTAAATAGTTAAGCAATTTCATTTCAAGACAGTGTTGCAAGAGGAAAAAGAATGGCTTAGAAGATAAGTCCCAGACAAATAACCTTAATGAAGGAGGAGACACAGTGAGATACAAGGAAAAATATCCAGGATTAATTCTGAAGACCTTCCAGATGTATTGGAAAACCTGCAGGTTACAACTCTGTCTGGTAAGATAAAATGAAGCCCTAGGACAATTAAATTACATGCATTTAGCTATAAAACAAATATAATGACTTCCAATTTATCAGGAAAGCTTAAAAAGCTTTAAGTATGTCTTTAAAGTATGTAACATCAGGTCAGGTCATTGGCATCCTGTTGTTACAGGCTGGGCCTAAATGGTTCAGTACTCAAGGAGAACAGCTTAGCAATCTCTCACCAAACAGATACTGTCCTGTGCTGTGATAAAACGTAATCAATAAAACAGACACTTAAGAAAAACCTTGCTGCAACAGGAGGAACGTGGAAAAAAAGTACAATATGAGATGAGAGATCTCTATTTTGTTCCTCTTTCCTGTTCCTTTTTTTTTTTTTCATATTTTTTTCAGGTGGCAGAGCCATCACTTGTGATGTACTGAATCACAGGTGGTAGTTGGTGTACCAGCAGAGGCTTTGGGAGTTTGATATGAGATACTGTCAATTCATAACTGCTGGGGGACAAATCCAGGATACATAAAATCACAGAATCTTAGAATGGTAGGGGTTGGAAGATCAATGGTAGTTGATTGGAGCTCATCAAGCCCACCCCCCCTGCCAGTGCAGGAACACCAAGGGCAGGCCTCGCAGGAACACCAAGGGCAGGCCTCACAGGAACACCAAGGGCAGGCCTCACAGGAACACCAAGGGCAGGCCTCACAGGAACAGATGCATGTGGGTCTCACTGCCCATTCTTCTAACCCACATTCCCTGAGCATACCCATGGGGATATTATGGGAGAGTGTCAAAAGCTTTGCTGAAGTCAAGGTAGACTTCCACTGCTCTCCCTACATCGACCCATTCAGTCTCACCATTGTAGAAAGCTATCAGAGTAGTGAACATAACTTCTCTTTAATAAATGGCTACACTTGATAACCTTCTTTTCTTCCGTATGCTGAGATATGAACTCCAGAATGAGCAGCTCCATCACCTTCCCAGGGATGGAGGTGAGGCTGATCTCTTCTGGGGTCATATTTTTCTTGTGCCACCTGCATCACCTGGAAGTCACATTTCATTAATTGATACAAAATATATGACCCAGTACAATATTGACATTTCTATATTTAGGAATATATTTCTAAATGCAGAAATATATTTGATGTGTGGACATCAGAAAATTATATTAACACAAAAAATTTATTAACAGCTTTCTAATTTTTATTCCTTTAAAATTATAACATGGCAAGGAACAAAGAAACAGACGCTGTAGGGTGAGCTTTGCACTACACAAAACAGTATGAAAAAAAAAAGAAATTAATCTATTCCTTTTCATTATATATATTGTCTGTGGAAAATAAGTTTCTGCCAGACTTTCGAAGTAATTTATTCTAATGCTTTTTGACACAGAAGTTTGTGTCTTACAGTGTTGTGGAAAACTAGAAAACCAAACCCCAGGCTGCCTAAAGGAACTCCTGCCTGGGAGAATAATCTGAGCAAAGTCACGCTTTCTTCATAAATGCCCCTTAGAGATTTTGCTTTAAAAATTAATCTTCTCTGGTTTGACAGGAAGAGAAAAAATAAGATATTTATGCCATTTGAATATACTTCTCCTACTTTTGAGGGGAAAATGTGAAATGTCATCACATTTAGGGCTAAGATGCAGAACAACTGCAGTTATACTAGTTCCAGATAAACCCATCTAACCAATTTAGTTCCAATTCCTATGCAGTGCTTGTTGAAATCAGAAGGAAAAAAAACAATGCTCCATTGACATCAGTAACTTCTAGATCTGTCCCTAATGAAGGATAAGTTTCCAATGCTAAGCACTAGAAATAATCTGGGAGGAAACATATTCAGAGTGGATTAACTCTCTTCAGTATCCTCAAAGGAGAAATAGAAACTTGAGTCAAAAAAAAAAAAAAGCATCTCAGATAATAATTAGGAAAACTGACTTTGTGAAATGCATATGCCCAGTTCTTTAAGCTCCCACTGAAATAAACATGCTAAATTAATATCTTTGCTATGAAGAAACCCTGTGAGGCAATATTAATAAAAAAGCAGTGAATTCTGGGGATGATGACATCATTTTACTTGTGCTGAAAACTAGGATTTTAGTTGGACAAATTATATAAAATCCTCTCTAGTCATCTGAGCAGCTGCATAACTGATTCAAAACCAGTTTTTTTTCTGTGTGAGACCTGAATATCACTTCCAGCAGAGTGGTTTTCTGGACAGCATGTGCCATGCCAACAAAATGGCATCTGGACATATTGGGAAATATATTCCTTAGCAGTGCCTAATGAAAATGTATTTACACCAAGAGGTATAAGCATTTGCATATTTCCACCTTCCCTTTGGATTGGCATAAATCTGTTTTTCCATACGTAATGAAGAGTGCTACTCTTGATATCACAGCTGGACATGTCTGGAAATCCCAGCTTTATCCCTTGACTTCTGGAGAATTAACTCCTCTGAGCTGCAAGTTGCCTTTGCCTGCTGTAATGTGTCCCCATAGCACAGCAGGCCAGAAATGCCTTTGAAAACCAGGTTTGATGGTCATTACACAGCACCCCATGGTGAGAAGACAGTGCACCACCAGTGTTTGATGTAGAAGAACAACCGTGTGTGCAAGGTAGTTTCTTCTTGCCTCCCAGACCCCAAAGACCTCCAGAAGGTCTTGCAGGGCTCAGAGGTTAGGCTGACAGCACATTATGAAGCTGATCATGTTGTGGGTGCTGAATTTGATTCTAACATCACTCAGAGACCTCTTTCCTTTCAGCCTATCTCACACACTGAGATGTTTAATGGTGTTGCAGCTGTGGCTGCAGAAATAGTTTGAAAAACACTGCAGCACTCAAAAAACCCCCATATTTCCTGTTTTCACTCCAAAAAAGTGAAAGAGTACTGACAATGAAAGCAACAGAAATTTAAATCAATGTTTTACTGAGGTTTTTTTTTTTGCAGTATTGCTAAAGACCTTTCTGTGAGGATGCCCCTGCAATAATCTAGGCATTGGTTGTTTTTTCCTCATCCAGACACCAGAAGAGTGCAGTGAGATATTTGAGGTGCACAGGGCTGGTGAAAGAAGAGAGGGAGCTCAAGGATGTTGGCAGCTGGGAGATGTGGGACTAAGACAGCAAATGCAGACACCATCTTGGGCTATTCTGCACGCCTGGCCTGAGGTGAGAACCCACTGTGTCCACCACAGGGGCCATGAGTAGGACCAGCCAAGGACAATGGGCAAAGTGGACCAGTAATAGCCACAGAACAGGGCAGTGGTGCAGTAAAGAGCAGAGCCCACCTCAGATAAGAATAAGATGAAGAACTCATCAAAGAAGAGTTAAATCTAAAATATGTATTTACAGAATATCTTCAGTCTTGTCTGCTGGGTGAAATCCTGATAATAAAATGAAAACCCTGCTACAAAGCACTTGAAAGGGCACATGTTCCAAATAGGAAGAAATCATAGTGTTGCATGTGGAAGCAGAGGGAGTCTTTAGCTGGGATTTTCAGTGAGATAATGAGAGCACTGGTAATTTATTTCACACTGCAGATATTACCTCCTCCACTCTGCATTTTCAGGCAAAGGTGTTAAGAGGCATGAGAGTCTGGAAATGAAGAAGCCTGCCACTGTGTGGTTAAAGATGTCCTCTTAGCCATTGCTTGGAGATGTATCACTCCTTTTGGGAAAGACCAACAAGAACAGCATGGACAAATGTCTATGGTGAGTTAATTAACCTTTAGAAAAGGAGAGTGAGAGCATTTTTCCTGCAGTAAGGTAATTAACTCTCTCCTCTGGGAGAGATGTGGGACATCATCAGTGGGGCTTCTAACAGAGGTTGCCAAAGATGCTTTTCAGAGGGGGGGTGAAGAGAAGGGCTGATACTAAGCCATTGCTTTAAAACACAAGAGCTGTAATAGCTGCCTGCTGCAGGAAAATTGGGTTCCCCTTCATAAAAAAACAAAGAAACTTTCATGCTGACCTTGAATGTAACCTGGGCCATTACAAGTTGACAGTGAAAGCTTCAATATGGGCAACATGTGAGCCTGCATCTCAGTTCTCTGCACATTTGTTTTTCACTTTGGAGCCCAGTGACTTTGTTTCCTTGAGTTACCATGATGAGAGTTTTCATCATTGATCCTTCTGGTGCTTGTTACAGGTGCAGAAAGTGAACAACAAAAAAAAAAAAAAAAGAAAAATTTGCTAAAAATAATTTAGAATTTCAAACAAATTTTCCTCTCATCAGAATCTGTGAGTATATTAGTGCTTCACAGGCCTTTTCCAAGGGACACTGTTAGAAGCTAAAGAGCATTTTAATGTTTCCTTTGATTTATTAACAATATCTTGGGTTTTAATTTGCAGAGAAGTGCAGTCACATTTTACATTAGACATCCTAATGTTACCTGTTCTATTTTTAAATGAACTAATTCCCATGACTTATTCCAGGCATCCTCAAGCCTCAAAATATAAGGCCCGTTCCTGACACGAGGGAAGTTTTCCTTGCTTTTGAACAGCTGCATTATTCTCTTATATGTAGCTTTCTGTATTAATGTCAATAAATGGGACTGATTTTATGACACTAAGGAAATAGAGGAGGGTATTTTAGGATAAAGGAAATTTGCACATCTGCTGCTATAACAGCAGATTTCACTGGAAAGTAATGGTTTCTGCAAATTGAAAAGCTTGAATCACATTGGTACACACATGCAGATACACAGCACACCCCACCCCTTTCATTTTGCTTCCCATAATCTTATTACAGCATTTCTTTGGCCAATGCCCATGAAAATTTCTACCAGTGCTTGCTGGTCTTGTATCAACGAACAATATCTACCTTACTTATCTCTGACCTAGTTGTGGAAAGTCCAAAAGTTATCTTCAGCCTGATTAAACTAAGTCTGATCTGTTAATATGCTGCCATGGATTAAATATATATGTCATCTGAAATAGCTGAGGCATGGCTCAAATATCCTGCAAATGGTAGCACTTAGATGTACCCACGGTGAGTTTTGCTAAGCAAGCACTCTGTCTGGTGCTCACTGATAAGGTTTCTGGGTCACATCTGAAGACTTTAGCAGAAAATGTGATTGTGGGTACTACTGAGGTACATCTTTTCTGCAAATTAAAATCCTATCTGATATTAATAAATCAAAAGGGAAATATGAACTAAGAGGTCTGGGAAAAGCTTTTCAACTTCTCCCTGTATGTGGTGCCAGCAGAAGAGCTGTAACCATGAATGTCTCCAAAAATCCCATCTGCAGCTGGGGAGGGTCCCCACGGCTGGGAAAGCAACCTCAACCTCCCAGGCCCCCTGCAAGGCACAGGGACACCTACCCTGAAGCAACAGACAGGTCAGGACACATCTAAATTAAGTGATGACCAATGTTGGTCTTTGGAGCAGCCAAAGATGAGGTTGCTTTCGAAATAGTTTGTCATCACAACTTTGTCAAACTGTCTTTTCAAGGTTGCCTGAGCCCTAACGTTCACACTAGTGTTTTCAGGTTGTGGCTAAATGGCCACATGGTTACACATCAGTGGGTTTTGTGACTGCCTCATGCACATCTCATCTCTGGCCACTGCAAGCTGGTGTGTTTACTGGCTGTCCTCTTGGATTCATTAGCTATTATTCATTCAGGTCTTCTCTAAGATAAGACAAATGGAGGAAAAACCCACCCGCCAACACCAAACCACACTCTGCTCCCCAGGCAGGGTTCAGAGTTTCCCTACAACCTGGTGCAGGGGTGAATTTGTTTGCAGCATCGTTGTGTGCAGAAGAAGTGTAACTGGAAAACAAAGAGAAGCAGGTTTTGGAGATACTTTAAAAAGCACAGAGACCAGGAAAGAGCTGACAACAAAAGGAGAACTGAAAACAGGGAGTAGAGAAATAGCTTCCTCTTAGTCATCTCAGGGGTGCTCTGGGAAAGACAAGCAGGACTCCACCAAGGATATTGTCACACATTGCTCTTTTTAATGGAAATCGTCTGGCAGATCCCCAGTATCAGATACTCAAAGGGGCATTTCTATGAGGACAGTCAGCTGGGAGAATGGCCAAGGTTTGTATTAGCTCTATTACCAGTTAACTTTAATGGGTGCTGTAGAGCATCTCTGCTTTTTGCAAGTATAACTGCATCTATTGGACACTACTCTCATGGTCCTTTAACAAGGTCAACACTGTCCCCTCAGAAAAAAACCTGGAGAGAAATTAAGAGGGAAGCATCAACAGGCAAACTGATAGAAAACTTTCTGACATGCATAATATTTTCTCGTTTATGCATCCTTATGACAAAAAATCAGCTTCTCCCCATAAAGATGTGCATCTTCATTAGCCACCTTTCCTATTTCGTGGGGCTTTACAAAAGCAATTGTTATATTTTCAATCAGCAAAGTAATTTAGAAAAGAAAGTTTGCTATGGAAAGCACCATTCATCTTTTCAGTGTTGAATGCACAGATATTTATCCAAGATATAGAGTGTGATCAATTGAAGACTTCCTGAGACCCCATTGTTCCTTATAATTCCCCAAGAACTGCTATTTTGTAGACTACTGTGTGTCTGTTCCAGGGTGGTGGCTTTCTGGAAGCATTTTTTTTTTTTGTCTTTATTAATTGTACCTTTCCAACTCTGCTCACTGGGCTTCAAGGACACGGGATTTTTTCTTATTATTATTATTATTTTCATGCATCACTGGAGCACCTAAACTGTCTCCTACAGGTTCAGAAAATCAGGCTGCCTGTAGTGAATGAATCCTTCAAAAACAGTGATATTATTAGCTCTTCTGTGTCATTGAACAGACGAGCTAAATGCTAAAACCAGAAATTTCATTAAAGATTAAAGAAATATCATTTCACGTTTCACCTGCTCCATTAATATCAAATATGAATTCTATCTTTCATGACACAACTGAAGTGCAGTGTAAGATTTTAGATATAGTATTATTTAATCTTTCAGGGAACTAAAAATATTATTCAAAATCCTTGAAGAGCTGCATTTCAGCATGACAATATGTTTTGTCTGACCATTTTAAGTCACTAAAGAACATCTTGGCCTTGTGATTTTTCAATAACTCCCTCTCTTCATGCACCACTTGAAATATGTTAAAGGAGACATAATTCTCAGGAAATGCCAAGCACTTACTGTCTGAGCATAAGGCTCCAAAGAATACTCTGGTAGAATACCCAAGAAGTGAGGCACTCAAAATCATTAAGTGCTTTTGGAAATCTCAGCCTTAAATATTACGGTCACTTGGAGGTTTTCCCAGTCATTGATTTGTAACTCCCTCCTTCTTTTTTTTTTTTCTCTCAAAGAGTAGTTTCTGAGCAAACCTCTGGCCTTTCCACCCCTCAGGACATGATGGGTTCCACCTTGCACCTCTGTAGTGGGGAAATTTTAAAGGACTGTAGAGGTTGTCTTAACAGGAGAAAGAAAAACTGGAAAAGATGCCTGTCCATCACGTTAACATTACCTACATATCCTAGAGCCAGAAGATTAAAAAAGGACACCTAAATCTTCCCAGACAAAACATCTCTTCCTCATTGTGCCTGTCCCATTTTCACCAGAGGCTTTTGCAAGACTATCAGTATCCAAAGAAGCAGCTCTTCTACACAGTGAGGTGTAGATCTTGCTTATGCCCTCTGGCTGGAGCTATGCATATATATGTGTTTGTCACATTAGTTCCATCATTCCCCAGCAAGAGCCCATGAGGTCTTCTAGCACAATTCTTAGCATTTGCCATTTTTTTCTCTTTCCCAGTGTTTTTGGGCCTCTGTTTTTTCAAACAGCACGTACTGCTGTCACTGTTGGTCAGGCCACGGGGCTCTGCACAGCACAGAGTATGAGCTTCCCCTCAGCGTGAAGGAAACCTCCTGACAGCACCACCACACTTGAAACAGAGGTTTCCTCAGCACCTGTTTGAGGAACAATGGTCCAGTCAGCCCTTCCCTGCAGATATCCTTATGTTGGCTACAGTTGGAATGAAGATTTCCAGCCAATGCACCTGTGCAAGATGTTGAGTACTTATTTTAAGGAAAGAACAGCAGTAATGAATGAATTAAAAGGAAAAAAATTGATAAAAGCATATATTTTTTATAAAGCTAGAGCCCTTGGGCAGCTTTACAGAGACTGAGTAGTAGTTTTTAGTCTGGGATGCACTTCAGGGATGGTGTTGTCAACACATGGCTTATGTAGGACTTGTCCAGTCTACCTCTGCTCCTCTTCACTGCCCTGCCCCATGTCTAACATCAACCCTTCTGCTCTAAGCTTCCCTGGGCCAGGGCAGGGATGAGTTCATGGGGCCACTTTCTCATTTCACTTTTCGCTTTCCTTCATGAGGTGGGTGTAGAGAAAGCTTGACCACAGATGATCCCTGCTCCCCCCACCCTGAGCCTGTGCTGCCCCCAGGGGCGAGCTGCCCCTAAGCTCTCCCAGCTGCCTTGGCCACACGGCTCACAGATGCTGGGGCAGTTCAGGCAGTGCTGCCAAAACCCGCAGTGACAGGTCATTGGGTCCCTACAAACGTTAATGTGATGTTTACTGCTCACGCTGAAGTGCCACATGGGCTGCAAGCTGTTTCCTCTTGGCTGGGAGCTTGGTGGAAGATAACCCCCAGCTGCCTGGTGAGCAGGGACATCTTCCCCTGCTGCTGACCAAACGGGGCAACAACACACGTTTGGTTTTTTGTTTGCAAGGGAAGTCCCAGCAGAGACCCATCAACTTTACCTCAGCTCCTCACAGGAATCTTTTTCTTGTGGAGAACATGTGAGGCAAGAGTTCGCAGAAGAAAAGACTCTCAGACATATAGCCTTGTAAAAAACCCAACCATATCTCAGCTTCCAACTCTGTAAGGAGCACAGGGTTTGTCATTCAATCCTGAATAAATAAAAGCCTTCCTTTAGCAGCAAATAATCTCCACAGCCTGACATTTGCTCCCAGTCTAATTCTCCTGGCTGACCTTCAAATCCTTGTCCAAAGATTCCTGATCTTCTCATTGCCCTGTTGAAAAGATTGCTGAGATTGGGAAAGGTCAGGCAAGTTGAGCAGAAAGAGAAGAGAAAGTGCAGCTGGGTTCCTTGCTGGTCTGACTTACTTTTCAACCTAATAAAATAAAAAATAAAATAAAACTAAGAGATTCTATCTGAGAGAGGACTGTGAGCATACCTGAAGTTTTTGGGAAAGAGAAGCCCTTCAGAGACTCCCATATTCCTGATAGAAAGTGAAATGAAGGTTTGTAATGAAAGAAAAACATCCTGCTGTGGTTTCTGTACAGAGGCTGCCATCGTTCAAAAACGTGAATTTGAGGTTATCCTGAAATTGTTTCACAATCCTTCACATAATCTCTCAAATCCTCCTACAAGCCAAATGTTATCCTTTACGAATGTATCAGCAAAAGATATTTATTTGATCAGCACTGAAATAATTTAGGACTAATAAAGTTAACCTTCAAGAATACTATGGCATTTGTTAAAGACCACAAAATTCATGTTTTGGTAGTCCAAAAAGGGTACATTAAAAACTTTTGGTTTAAAACTTTTTAACCTGCTGGTCTGATGAAATAATCTCAAAGGAAACCCTATGGATGAGAGCAACTTTGTGAAAATGTCCCTTCCAAGAACCTGACTTGATTCCCAGGTGTATAAAGCTTCAGGGAGTCACCACCTTCTTGGGCAACATGAAGAAATTATTTAATAATCACAATTTAAACTGTGATCCTCATATCAGGCCTCTTCTTACGTCAGTACCTAGGACTCTGTCCTTCTCTACTTCACAGGTTTGAAGCTGTCAGAGATGCTTCTAGGAGTGACCCTATCCTATGAGAAGATCCCTCCTGTCCTTCTGCTGGAGTTTATATTGGAGTGTATAGAAAAAGTGAAACAGACTCTGTGGATGATAAATACACAGTCAAGAAGGTACCATTTGTGTATAAGGTATTCATATGCAGACATTCAATACATGCTTTTGGTTCAATACATCATCTGACCTCCTTTTCATTCAAACAGCACCACTCTCATCAGTATTTTGATGAGCTACCATGTTTGAAAGAACCCAGAAACTCACTGATGCTGTCCTCTGGGGAATGGCTTAGAAGGACAGACACTTTTCAATGTTGTTGGACTTCTTTGGAGCCACAATCAAATAACACATTCCCATCATTGATCTAGGAAACTGAATTCTTTCCTTTACCACTTGAATCTATATAATTCTCTGTGGTTTTGGCCAAATTCAACTTTGGTAATTACATTTTCCAGAAGTAGTCTTAAATCAATAATTAAACAAAGCTAGTTAGCACTTTTGATTTACATTGTATTTTTGAATGTAGACTTACTGAAAGCTGACATAATTTATAGACATGTCCCTCATGCATGCTCAGCCTAAACTATAATTTAAATGAACTGGAAAAAAAAAAATTACTTCTGTAAGTTGAATCAATATGTCATGAATTGACATACTGCATTAAGCAGGGCAAATAAAATTGGATAGAGCAATTACACATCCTAGACTACAAGGTGACTGCTGTGTTCTCTGAACCTCAACATTTGCAGCTTAATGAATGCTGAAGAGCTGAACAGGTCTGGGTAACTCTCCTGGGTTCACTGGGACAATCCCATGCAGACCATTAGCAGTTTGGAGTCAGGGCAGCTGACATGAGTTGGCTACAGGTGTAGCCCATCCCATAAATTTCATGTTCAGTATAAAAGGAGAAGTTTGCCAAAGAGAGGAGCTCCTCTTTTGTTTCCTGACCCTTTTCCTCTCTGCTTACCATTCTGCTCCTGAGGACTGCTTTGATGCTTATTCTCACCACAGTATTTGCTGGGGTGAGTACATATTTTTATTCTTTGGTATTAGTTTGGTTGTTTTGTGAAATGTATTTTCTTTTCAGCCTTTCTGGTTGAAAAGGCAGGCATCCTTTCTCTCATCTCTCTTTTTTTGCTGGAGAGGGGTCATCAGGTGGTAGAGCACCTCTTAGAGTTAACCCCAGATACTAACAAAATGTAGACAGTAATTCAGTGATCTGCCTTTAATTTCTGAATTCTGCTGTAGAAGGTGCCTGAATGCATAAAAGGTGGGAGGGAGAAACCCTGATGAGAGGGTCTACTAAAACAGAAAGCTGTAGGTAGGAGCTGATTTCTGTAGAGAGGCTGCTTGGCTCAGTGCACCACAGTTGCTGGAAAAGAGCAGTGTTGTTTTAGAGTGCAGCAGAGAGTGAGATGTGACTGGAGGTATCTGAAAGCTGACAGGTGTGAACTCTGGGAGCATAAGCAAATTCTCATTAGCTGTGTATATCCTATGAGCCAGAATAGCAGTCACAAGGAAGATTTCAGTTCACATTTAGCACCCAAGCCCTGCTCTTGTTTAGACTTTGGTTCTGAGGGGTTTTTAAAAATAGATTTAAACTACAATAGTCTCCAAATACTTTCTAATACCCATTTTTGCATCACACAGATAACCTAAATGCTGGTGTTTTCTAACTTGGAGTGATTGAATTATCACTCTTATAACACCTTCTTAATATAATTCATGAATGTAAATAGATTGCAGACGTTGGTTTAAAACAGCATCACAACTGCATCACAAGTAGAGATGCTCAACTTAATGGCCCCTAATTGCATATCTTGCTGTATGTCAGCCAGGGATGTTTTAATTCAGGTTCTTCCCCCATCCACTGTTGACTTAATCAGTTAGTTCTGATATTCAGCTGCTGCTGACAGCAAAAGTAGCAATGTAAATAGGTTATTGTTTTCAACAGCATGAAAATGTCACAAGAAAGAGAGGAAGAGCACAAAAAATGTTGTGGGAAGAGAAGTCAGATTCCTCTTGCTGACCCTATTGTGTGCTTATCTTTTGTCTTGGGGATGTTTGGTCAAATATTTGGATAAACATAGTACAGGGAAAAAAAAATAATGAATAAACCTTGGAGTCACAATGTCTAGAAGACAGGAGTGAAATGAAAATCACCAAGGAGAGTTACTTTCTCCCACCATCACATCATGAGAAGAACTCTGGGCTAAGATGGGCCACTTTCCATGATGCAGCAGCTCCATTGCAGCATCTGCTAAGACTGATGTGACCATTTTCTGCAAACACCATCTGTAATGTTGTCACTTGATACTAGCAGCTGGATGCTTTAGATATAAGGACATAGAATAACCAGGGAGCTGAGCAGGTACCAACACAACCTGGTATATCCCTCATTTCCCTGATGGAAAGATAGGCAGATTTCAGGTGTTAAACATGTTTAATAACTTCTCTCTGGCAACTGGCAAGTATCTCGCCTTCAAGTTTAGGTGTCATGGGCTAGACAAGATAACTGAGAAGGTTTAGGAGTATAAGGCTTTATTTTTCTTACTCTCAGTGGGATAACTTTTTTCCTCTCACTACTGAAGGCATATTACCAATTGCACCACTTAGAGGGTAAATAAAAAAGGAGTCGGTCTCAATTCCTGCTCAACAAAGAGTCAAGTGCTTTAAGTAAAGCTGTGTTGTTCCCTCTAAGCCTTTGACCAGACATCCAAGGTGAGGAGTTGGTGATGATAACCTCCTACATTCAAGATTTTCCCAGGAAGCTAAAGGTTTGTCAATAGCAGCCTGGTGCAGGTAGAAACCTTCCAGCAAGGCTAGGAAGGGTGTGTGGTATCCCAGATCTTCAGTACCAGAAAGAAAGCTACTTTTCAATGGGCTCAAACATAATACCTCAGCCATTCACAACTCTTTGTCTTCCCAGTTGAATGGCAAAAAAAAAAAAGTGAAGGAAAGTAGTTTAAGGGAGCCTGACATTATATGGAGATATTGCATTACCTTCGAACTGTGCATTATTTACCCAAGATGTTTGCAGTTCAGGTTGCATTTCAAAGCAAGATAAACAGTTTTAGGGATGAAAATACACAGCTGGTGCTTGTAAATAGCCTTAAGTCTACCCTGCAGTGACACCTTGAGGGGAAAACATTAAAAATAAATAGGATATGCTTTTCAAACCCATGCTAAAGAACAGCAGCTCCTCACGATGTGGGGCTTTATAGCACTACTCCTGCCAAACAGCTTTCCATACCAGCTTCTCCTAATCCTATTGCTACAGCCTGATTTTACTACTTTTTCCTCTTCAGAGGAGAGACAGCAAGTATCCCATGATTTTCAGGAAATGTTTTGGATCAACACTTGATTTTGAAATTATTTCTGCATTTGTAAATTCTCTTCTGTGAAAATCTGATTGGTTTTATTTTCTCAGAAGAGGCATCTCTGGGGATATTCCAGGTGAGGTTGGCCAAGGCTCTGAGCAGCCTGCTCTAGTTGAGGGTGTCCCTGCTCCCTGCAGGGGGGCTGCACTAGATGCCCTTTGGAGGTCCCTTTCTGTAGCTTGCAGCCTTTGTATTTTGTGAGTAATCACAGTCATTTCGAGCTCAGCTTTGGGAAAGGGAAGTGTTAGCTTCTCCAGAATGTTGCTGCCATGTACAAAGCAAGAGATAACTGTGTGCTTTTTGCTAATGAGATAAAGGGCATGCACAAAAAAAAAAAGGTACACTGGTTGTTACATGCTCTGGCATACTAATATGAATTAATTTTAATAATCAGTGTGTTTAATTTGTAAAGCCTTAGAAAATGCAATTGATGTAACTTTGGAAGGGCACATACTAAGAAAGTTAAACATTTTTGAGTACAAAATTGATTTTAACCTTGGCTTGGGAGCTGTTCCTAACCTTCATAGCTAAACCATCTCAAATGTAAAAAAATATAATAAAATACAATTAAAGTGAAGGTCTGTGAGTTTAGCCAAATAACAGTTGGCACATTGTTCACATCTGCATGTATGAAAGTCCACAAATTAAATTACATGCAAGACAGGTGGTTTCATAACAGCAGTCATGTATGTCTTGTATGTGCTGACACTGGTGGAATGAGACATTTTTTTTCTACTCACCATAAAATTAATCTTCATTACCTTGAAATGAAGCTACACACAAAAAAATAAATATATTTTTGTTTTGCACTTGCAAAACAGAACAAACATCTCTGTTTGGGGTTAATTGATATTTATGGACCATTATGGGAATCAGCAGGTCAACGTGTTGCTGGTGGCCCCCTAGGAAATCCCACAGATGTGGCCACAAACATCAGACACCATCTCTGCTTTTCACATTCCAGTAACCTCCACTGGAAAAATTTACAGAGGGTATTTTTTTTTCTTCCCAGTCCCTATCCCTTGGCACCAGTGATGTACAGGCTGCTTCCATCAGAGGCAGTTTTATTATTAGCTATGAATATGACTGTGTCATTTCCAAGGCAGCCTTGTGAAACAGCGAAGTCATTTCAGTTTTATGTGCAGCCTGGACTCAACCTGCCAAAACCAAGCTCACCACACATGAGGCCAGCTGAGGTCTGACTGCCTGTGGTCCCTACAGTTGGGCAAAGCATTGCTAACACAATTTGCCCTGCTCCAGATTACCTGCGAGCCCAGTCCAATTCCTAAACCTGACCAGCAATCTCTACTTGTATGGAAATCAGTGGGACAAAACTCAGTGTAAGATGTAATGAAAGTAGGAGGTGATGTTTCTTTACAAACACCTCCAAGAAAGGAAATTTTACTTGTTCTCAGGCATTCCCTCATCCCTCTTGGTTCACTCATTCACATTCAAGCACCAAGATGTCAGTTTCCAGAACTAGCTTGGATGTGTATGCCACCAAGGACAAGGGACAACAGCTATCAAGTCCCATATTTGTTCCTAGGATTCCTCTTGAGGGAACCCAGGAATGCATCCAGGCAGGTTTTGAATGTCTCCAGAGAAGGAGACTCCACAGCCTCCCTGGGCAGCCTGTTCCTGTGCTCTGTCACAAAAAAAGGAGTGAAAAACAGCCTTGAATTGTATAAATTCCAACAAATAAGAGCTAGCTGTATGTATGCCACTCTGTGCCACAGGGAAGAATGTTCTGGGATTCCAATTCATCCTCTCACAGCAGCTTTTTCCCTACCACAGCATCCTCTCCAGTAATGGTGTTAAATAATGCATAGATAATTTTGTTGTTTTATGTTGTGTTTTGCTTCTAACACGGGTCTGAGACTGTGTTTCCCTCCCTACCCTGAAATTCATGATCAAGGCTATGGAAATTCTCTCATTTGTTCCTGCAGCAGGTGAAGAATTAGGAAATATTGTCTGGAGAACACCTTGCTTTTTCACTGGCATTTCTTGACTGAATCAGATGGTCAGGCATTGTCATGCCATCTGTAGTGTGCCCTGCAGGTGGATGTGTCATGCCAAGAGATTTTGTCTGACAGCCTTTATGCATCAGATGGGTTTGTAGGCAGCTCATTACCAAATGATGAACTTTCCTGTTTCTGGTTAATTATCAACTTCACAGTCTGTTGAGTGAGATCAGATACCTTGAAAGTGACTATCAGTTGCTGTAAAATGGATTTCTTTTTTTTTCTCATGAGCTTTTTACTGAACCATTTAAAAGTAAACTACCATTTCAGAAACTTTAATCACAATTGTCTTTCAGTCTTCTGTATAGTTATCTTTACCAAAAAAAAAGAAAAGCTGCCAAAAGATAAATAGATGTACATTGTACTGGTCAGCTTTGATAAATTCTTAGTTTCTGCTCTAACACAGTAACACTTTGAAGAAGAAAGGCCAAACCCTCTCCTATAACTCCACAGGCATTAGAGAAGTTGCATAGAGGAGTTTGGCCAGAATCATCTATGAATTTTTTTTTCTCTATTTTTGCATTAATATTATTATATAATATAAAAATGAGTTTGAAATAAT
>VYZU01064599.1:0-34266 GCA_013401355.1 Ceyx cyanopectus | reverse complement strand
ATTAGTTATGTTTTCTATCCCTTCCTACCGTTAGCAAACTCTGCATAGATACTAACACACTTTGACAAAGTCCAAGTACTATTTACAGAAATGTCAGTTGCAGATTTTTCTTGGTCTCAGTTTGTTAGAGGAGAAGATGGACTGTCAGAGCTGTAATAGTGCTGACTCTAGGCCCCCTGAAAATCAGATCAACTGTAGTGCTTAATAAACCTTCCTGCTTCAACTCAAACTGTTCAGATTCTGAATCAGAAGCTGTAGAGGCTGGACTGGGGAGATTTCTAAGGTAAGAGCAAGTGGTGTCTCCATGATGGTGGCCAAACATGACTGTTAAAATAGATGACTTGCAAGGTGACTCCTGTGCCCTTTCTCTCAGGGTAACAACAGCTTGGGAAATGCACTCTTTTTACCAAAGTCTGTTGGCAGCAACAAGAGTTGCACGCTTGCATTTCTCAACCTCATTTTGATTGCTAGATGGATTCAGGTATGCTGGAATGGTTGATAATTACATTTTCCTGTCAAAGTAGGAATTCTGGACAGCCATAGTACATTTTAAACTCTTTAAGCTTGCATGTTGATTTTGTAATTCTATTTATTTCTAACAGGATAAGGATTCATGAGACCTTCTTGAAAGGGTGTTTTTCTTGTGCTCAGTTTGTATCATGATGCTGCAGCCACTTGGCTTAGATGGTCTTCACTTTCATTGCACTGTTACAAGTTCTGAGGTAACAGTGAATTATTTTTTTTTTCTGAGAAAGGCAGTTTTGATAAGAGAAAATACTTTAAAATTTATAAATTACCAAGTGTGAGACCACTCTGCATGTAATTTGTTTATGTCTTTGTGTATCACTTTAAATGTGCATGTCCATGCATTATTTATTTTTTTTTTATACCAAGCCTCACTGGTGTCACATCTGTTTGTGAATTATGTCTGTGTAAGAGGCTTGTGCCCAGTAGACATCATCTACATCACCTACACATGATGTGCCCATCATTCCTATAAGGAGTGGTTCAAGGAGAATATTTGTCTTGTGTAAGGAGAAAAACCAGAGCAGTAAATTGCATACTACCGTGTGACAGAAGTTCACTGTGTGACTTCCACTGCTTCTTGCTTGACTAGCACATCACTAAAGACATTTAGATCAAAGCAACCTGTTTAGACTTGGCATAGATGATGCTTCCATGGTATAGTCCTCCCATATGGTTGTGTCAGTTCCAACAGTGCAAATATCTGCAGCTGCTTGTTTACTAGAAGTGCCAGCACAGCTTCAGAGGGAACTGACACCAAGGCAACCAGATGAAACAGGATGGTGTGATGCAGACATATGTGTAAATGGACCACAGAGCATAAGTCTTCCATCTCTTTTTGAGCATTAATTGCCCCAGAAGACTGTCCATGTTCTAACAGAAGGATGGAAACAGAACATTTATAGAAATTAATGCTATGTGGTTAGCCAGCACCAGGACCCTAAGAACTTAAAGTATGAATAAATGTGGTCCAATTACAGACTAATGCAGGTAATGGGTTTATGGTACTTAGAGGGCTGGATCTGTTCCCTGACAGCCTGCAGACATTAGGGGCCCCTCATGACCAGCCTGCAATGTAGGCATTATGGAGTGATTTTTACTTTACTGCCTTTTCCATCAGATCATCCCCTTTCTTTCACACACAAGGTTAATTCACTTCTTGATCACATTATTTCCTCGCTGCTCTTTGACAATATAAAAATTCTGAGTGGACAGCTCAATCCCTCTTCCATCTCAGATTTGATTGTTATGG
The DNA here is from genome assembly GCA_013401355.1 of Ceyx cyanopectus. Taxonomy (NCBI): domain Eukaryota; kingdom Metazoa; phylum Chordata; class Aves; order Coraciiformes; family Alcedinidae; genus Ceyx; species Ceyx cyanopectus. The sequence goes on along the minus strand of VYZU01064599.1, from coordinate 32,489 downwards.
TATTGCCTGGCGTCCCTCAGAGGCCTCCAGCAGCCTTTGCTGCACTTTATGACACTTAAATGGCTGGGCTACAATTTCTCCATCTATTCACGAAATGCTGTTAATAACTCATTTCCAAAGAGGCCCTTCTTTATGTCTTGGCATTAAAGGATTTTTTATTAGGTGCCAGGATAGGTGACACACAGCCCCAGTAACCAAAGAGTTAATTAATCTGTTGAAATTTATTGCCTTTTATACTGCACTCAGTGTGACAGTCCCTAAGAGAAACAGATACTATATTTACAACCCAGCTGAAATATTCAGTAATATAGTCTGCATACTGCCCCACTCCATCAGTGTATGCCTTTTGCTGGAGTACCCATTAATCAACTAAGATGGATTTGTGTAATCTGTCTTCTTTCTTATTCTGAGATTCCAATAAATATTGAAATAATAATTTATTGATTACTCTGCAATATAAATGTGTAGTAAAGGCACCTAGGATATTTGCATGGTAATGCATTTCAAAGCACTTGGCAGCTCTGTAGGTATGAGGAAGAGAAGGATTGGAAGGTGGTTAAGAGTGATGGAATTCCTTTGGAATGCAGAACACCAAGTTCAGTGTTAGCAGGATGTGGTGGTCCTTGGAGGTCAGCTCTGAGCTTGCTGAGCTAAGGATAAGACTGTGTTACCTCTCTTTTGGGTGACAATAACTAGAGGGGCTTTGACTGTTTAATTTTGTAAACAAAAATGTTTCAAGTCTTTTCAAGTGAGGCATTTCTCAGAAGATCCTGGCTTTATCCTTCCAAAAATAGCACTATGGGCTGCCCACTCTATGGCAGTCCTGCTGGAAAAGCTAAATATTCCTATAAAGTACGTGAGCCAGTGGGCAGATTATTTGATGCAAGTCTCCTGAGAGGTGAAATATGGAAGGCTTTTTCAAGAGAGGGAATATGACTGTTTCTAGCATAAATTGGAGTATTTCTGGGGAATGCTGCCATTCATAACAGTTTTCTTTAGTCAGTGGGATGCAGTATGCCATGAATTTTCTGTAGCACCAACATCCAAGGCTTCTACTTTCCTAACTTTGTGTGGGGCCTGTCATGGAGTATGAGGCTGGTTTTGTAGTCTCTGTGCTGCCTTCCTGTGGTAGGTTCTCCCCACCTTCTTGTGGGTTACTCATTTCTCTTGTTTATCACTGGAGTGGTGGGTAAAGACCATCACAGAAACCCGAAGTAAGGACTGAAATGTCATGTACAAATAGAGCACTTTGCCTTCATTTGCAGAGCAAACCTTTGTTCTTTATGACCTTGTATGGTACCTGGGAAAAAATAGGACTAAAACTGTGATAAATTTTAGTTCTGTTTTTAAAAACTGCTGCATTGAGAAGTCAAGGGTGGACAGTTACTTGCAATATTACCTGCTGAATATTGAATGACCCTGGGCAGGAGGTCACCATTTACTTCTTTATGCTTTCTCATTGTCTTAATTCCTTTCTCATGGTAAGAGCTCAAAGCAGCCTTCCCTAGGCAGTAAGACTGTGGTATTTCTGCTGGAGACAGTTGCAAGAGAAAAGCTGAGCAAGTGTTTTGATCACTCTTGCAGAGCTGTGCTTTTCCTCCAGTTAGGATTTTTGCCCTTGCTTCATAAAAGCTTCTGCCCTTTGTACATGTTGGAGCATTAATTACCTAAGAGGGTTTCCCGTTTACCATTTAGGAAAACACTGATCATTGTCCTTTTTTTGAGAATACCTACAAGAATAAAAAATCTGCTCTGGCAAATCTTGTTCCCTAAGGATTTAGAAGAACCAGTCAGTATATCTGATGACTTACATTTCAGCTTTCTAGTGGGGTTTAAATTTGTTTTAAAGTTTCAGTGGCCTGTTTAGGAAACTATAGTGCTAGTCTCAAAAGCAGAAAAGAATCCATTTTCATTAGCATACAACTACATCCCTCTAATAAAGTAGCTTATTAAGAGATTACTTATGATTATGAGCATGACACTTATGTAGTATATGAGCTATTTGGTTTTGCCTCTATCTTATGTAGAGGTTTTTCTCTTTCAGAGGTTTATAATCACTCTGTGAGACTGTGTCACTGTTCTGTAGGATAAACATACCTATTTTACCCTGAAGATTCAAATGAAAGATTTAATTGCTCCTTACTTTTTCTAGATCCCAAATAAGCTACCAAGATTGGAATATTTGTACTTTCTAACTTGTGAAAAACTTGGCCCTGTGTCTGGATTCTGTGAGCTCTGCTATCCCAATAACTTGCTACCAACCAGTATTACCTGGTACCTGAGGTAGCAGGTTCTCACTCATAAAGACCATGACCATGAGTGGAGCTTTAGGGGTTAATTTTTAACTTGAAAAGTGCAGGAGCCCGTGGTTGAATTCAGCCCCAAGTGGTTTATTCAGCCCATCTCAAGTCTCCATAACAATTTTTCATAGTGTTTTAGGTAACTGCTTGTGATCAGAATAACTGAGGTATAGATAAAATTGTGCTGCACAGGATTTGTTTCCTAGTGTCTTCCTGATAAGGTTAACCAGATGGTGAAGTATAATCATCTAGGCAGTACCATAGATCATCACAAAAAAAAAAGAGGGCAAAATGGAGAGGGAGGATGAATTTTCTGTTAGTTTTCTATTGTATATAAATTGAAAAAGACTCAAAACCTACAGAAAGCCAGCCTTTTAAAACTAACCACACTCAGTGCCATTATTCCCTATATTTCTGCTTATAGAACAATTTCCAAGGAAGTCTAAACCTGTTGGCTGCACTTTAATGAAATTTCAGCTATTGTGAATTTGATACCAATTTCCAGGAGTGCTTATTCTTTTCCATAATTCATGATGTTAAGTATCTTAAAATCAAATATAGAGGTTTGAAATATAAAATACTTAATTTCACATTTAACTTTTTTTTTTATACCATGTTGGTTTGAGTGATCTGAAGTCAGCTGTTGTAGCAAAATCACAGAATGAAGCAGCATGATCTGGCTGATAAACCCCAATTATATAATGTGATGAAAATGAAGAAGGCATTCTATATTTAATGATTTGATCCCTCTTCTCAGGAGCAGAGACTTCAGTGACAGGGATTCTGGTGATAACAAAAACCTGCCAGCACGGACCTAGGGTATGTAGTGAGACCTCTCATTTTGAATATTATCAGTTGTTTCTTTAGTCAGTACCATTCCCTGGGGCTGTTGGGTGATTACATGGGGCTGATACAGAAATGATTGCAGCGTGCAGTATTGCAGGGTGCACAGCCCTCAGTAACTGCTGCTGCACTCACAAATTAAGTTGTATGTCACTTGACTGTACTGATTGGATCTGATAGACCTGGAGTGTTCCAGCAGATGTGCTGCTGCTGCTCAGTACAGTGGGAATTTTGGTTGAGGAAGCACTTTTGAGAATGCAAGATCAGGGCTGATACCATCAAATGGGTGGAGAGAAACCAGAGCAAAGCATTGCCTGGGCATGAAGGGAATCGGGTTGGCTGTGAGGAACGTGCTGGGGTTTGGGAGGCAGAACAGGGGAAGGTGTGGGAGTTGTGGAGCTGCAGATTGTCCTCTATTGGCATGTTGATGATTTAGATTCTCCAAGATTTTCTACAGGGTTTAGATTTGGTGATTTTGAGGCTGTTGGTGTAGATGAGGGATTCCTTGTGCTTCCAGCCTCTCTGTTTGTTTTGCCTTTGGCTGAGAATCACAGCTATTAGAATGACTAAAAAGTAAGTTCTTTCCACATTATTAGGACATTTCAGACAAGTCATTACTGTGAACAAACTGATGGGCTGAATGAGAGATAAGCCTCTTTTATCAGGTATGTTAGAAAAATCATTTAGTTGAGCTATTTATGTGTTGCAGATGCTCCTAAATAGATGATTGTATTTCTGGAAATATTTCTCCAGTATTATGCAGAATTTTTTGCCATTGTTGTCCCTACTCAGATTAAAAGAATTTTTCATCATAACTTCAGAAGTTTGTATATCTTCTAATATTTTCAGCAGCTGCTATTGATTATTCAACTTGGGGCTGAGGAATCATTTTCTAACCAACTGTTTTTGCAGCAAATTTACTATTTCTATTTCCAGATGTGTCCCTAGATGACATTTTTATTTTTATTTACTTTTAGAGAAACTACAGTGTAGTAAGAACTGTTGTGGGTGATTGAACCCATCATTTAGGCACTGAAATAGTGTTTATGTTCTGAGTGAGGATATTCAGGAAAGAGCCATTCAGTGGCTTAAAGGTGATTTCTGCTTCACTTCCTATGCTTTCAGAATAACCCTGAAAGAAATGAAGGTTATGTGTATACTTACAGATCTGTTATGCCTGTGATTAACTCAAATGGGAAGGTTTTTTTGAATTGCTGGTCATTTGGGACCATGTTCAGCTCTGAGTAAGGACGTGTTCCACCATCCAAAGTCAGTGGCAGTCGTGCCCTTCCCTGCCAGGCTGGACTGTGGCCTCTGTCTGTTTAGCCATGTGATATTAATATCATTTGGATATTCCCAGAGGTTATGTTTTCTTACAAGCTACATATTATGGTTGGCAACTGGTGACAGGTGCATTCTGGCTCCCATATGTCTTATGCAAAACTGCAGGAAAACCCATCCGTGCTTTTCACATCAATACGCCAAGATGTCAAGAGTCCCCTCTCAGCGTGAGGACCCTCAGAAACACAAAAGAGAACTGCTTGGCATCATCCCTGGCAACTGCTGGCCTGGCTGAGCTGCTGTCTGCAGCAATCCATGTGTCAGGCCTTGCAGAGCAGTGTGAGGGAGCAGGGTGCAGTGCTGCCACAGCTTGGGCACCACACCTTCCTTCCCTGGGATGCCTCTGGCACCAGCACCCAGTGACTGCAGAGCTGTGTGATGCCCCAGGTGAGCCTGGCATCTGCTGGTGGCTTTCACCAAGCCCCTTCCAGGCTGCAGAGTGAAACTGAGATGGCTTTGTCTGCTTGCAACAACTAAGAAGCACCAAATATGCTGGTTTAGGTCTTCCTTCTGCCTGCATCTCAGCAGAACCTGCCTGTCAGTGCCATCCCCAAATCCATGATCTCAGCTGTAGAATCAAAGTGAAACTGGCCCTGCACAAGTCCCCTCATTCCCAGTTTCCCTCCCTTTGATGGGAGTTAACAGAGCACTGGTTTGTTGCTGCTTTTCAGCTGTTTCTTTGGTGGTTCTTTGTGCTTTGAGTACCTGTGGTTAACTGTTACCAAGTGTGCTCTGAATCAGCTCTGGAGCAGGTTTAATGCTGCTGTTGGATATTGTGGTGATTATTAAAGTGAGTTTCTTTCTTTGATACTTTATATAAAATGGCTATCAATAGCTCTTGCATCTTCCCTGGTTTCTACTTCATTTTGCTGATCTTATTTCCTTGCATAAGGAAATAGTCTCTGATAATATAAAACCAGACAATTATGTATTCAACTTCAAATGATACTATTAATTGAAATATTTTTCCTGATTGCCCTAGCAGTCACTCTTTCAATTCAGCTTTGTATTTCCTGACTTCTCATTACACATTCATATATAAATTATTTTTGTGTTTACCTTGTGGTAAAAAATCTATGCTCTTGAATGAGCAGTGCTACTGTTAGTGGTGCAGTTTGGTTCTCAGGTGCAATATGGAGAAAGGAGACACTGTTCTGGGGCCCTTTACTTTTTTTTCCCTTTTTTCTTTAACCAAAAAAGAAGTATCATTATTGAGCTCACATCACTATAAATACCAGCAGGTGTTTGCATTGGAGCACTGGTGGAAATCACAAGGCTAGTTGGGGTCAGCAAGGGAGTGACTCCTGGGGTTACTTTTGATAAATCATCTTTCAGTTTAGCTTTAAGTGTTTTTTAGTTTTTTTGTTTTGAAGAATGCATATTCATTACAAGATCAATAAGTTGGACACGTTTCTGACACCTAAGCTAATATTTGCTTTTCAGTAATTTAATCTAAACATGAAGTTCCTCACACCAGATATATGACTTTCACTGAAGGGTTTTCTGAAAGTTGCCACATCCTTGGTATTATTTCTGAAAATATATTGTAAAACTGTTTAGAATAATTTTTTGTCAAGTAAAAAATTAAACTGATGCTTTTGTTTTTAATTCTACAGATTATCAAATTTAAATTAAATGAGTAAAATGAGAATTTAATCTCCTCTCGTTTTGGCCAGAAGAGGGAACCATCTCACTGTAGCAGCTGCTTCTCTGCACTTAAAAACTTTTTTGCCTTTGTTTTATATTTATGTTCTAACTACCTATGAATCTAAGACTGCCTGGCTTGGCTATCTCAGGGCTCCTTCACAACCATAAAGCTATTTATTTACCTTAGGGTTTATTAACACCTTGTAAATCACTTGAGGTTTATTGTGTTTTGCAGTTACTACCAGGAAAAAAAAAAGGAAAAGAAAAAGTCTTTTGTCTTATTAACTTGATTGCTTAGCATGCTCAGAGCTTATATCCACATTGTTTATGCAATGCTAAAATAATATCACTTTCAGTAGTAGTGTCTTTGAGAAGTGTAGTGAATAAGAAAAGGTGAATTCAATAGGTTGAGTCAGGGTGTGTGTTAGTGCAGTTTTGATGCACAACTAGTCTGCACATCCAGAGGATTTCCAGATTTCAGGGAATGGAAGGTACTTGGGTGTTACTGATTCAGTTAAGGAGCTTTAAGCATGGGAATTTTGATGCCAGAAACAATTCCTATTCACTGCAGACACCTTCTTGCAGATAAATACAGATACTGTGTTTCCTTGGTTGGAAAGGGATAGGAATTCTGTTTCCCACAGCACAAAATATTATTTTTCAGAGATACTGAGATCTCACTTTCTTCACTTGGGTTTCAGTCCAGGGAACCTCCATCCTATTCCTGCAGTTAGGAGATGGGCAGGCAGAACACCCCTGGGTGCACTTCTCTGCCTTCAGCAGCTGCTGAGATGCTCACAGCACCTCTGTGCAAGCAGAAGGGTGGAGGGAGAATGAATTCAGAGCTCCCTTTTTCCCATGGTGGGGAGAATGTGCCACAGAGACAGGGAGCTGGATACTGTGTCATTTCTCTACTCTTTTTCCCCTGGTACCCCAAGACTCTGCAAAGTTGGTACCTGGGAAGTGAACCATGCCATGCTGGAGTATTTTGCAACCTTTCTAGCTTTTATCTGCAGTTTAAGTAATGCTTCTGCTTGAATACCAAGGTAACTGTTAAAAAATATATATATATCAGCTTTGGACTGCTCCTCACTTGTTGAGTTTCATTGTGTTCTGGGATTATTCACCTGTCAGGAGGCCAGTTTGGTCAGAGATGTGTTGCAGGAGCCCTTCTGCACTGTGCCCTCAGGACAGCAATGCTCTCTGCTTGGGATGACACTGCAGTGCTTTAGTGTCTTATACAAAGATGTCTTTAGGTTTTTATTTTGTTTTTGGGCTTCTGTTTACTACTTTTCCTCAGAAAATTGAAAACTGCTGGTGATGGCACGAGGTGATCAACCCTGAAATGTATCATGTGACTCATCTACTGTTTGATATGGTCAGTGGCTCCCAACTGAAAGCAGGTAGAGCACATTGTTGGCTTCTGAAATTCTGCCACTGCATTCATTGCATCAAAACATACCAAATTCCACAAATAATGGACACAGGTTTTAACATTCAGCATCAGATATTATTCATGGTGCATCAAAATTATCAAACTTAAGATAAATGTAATTTTTCAGTTGTACTGACTAGATCTTCCATCTACGTTTACTGGGCTTAACTGGAGCTGTAATGCCTGGCATTCAGGGGAATTAAACTGCTCTTGTGTCCTTAAACATGACTGGAATTGCAGCTTTAAGCACATGCTTGTAAAAATGTTAAACACACTGACAGAGGTAACATTTTGAAGTGACATAGAAACTCTTAGGAGGACCATCCACTTGAAGAAAATGGAGTCAGGGAAAGGTTATGACCAATTGGAAATGCTGTACTGAGCATAAGCAGGAGAAAATTTAATTGTCTGAGATGTACATTTCCTAGGGCACACGATTAATTGTAGTGGAAATGTTCAATTGCTTGTAATTTTGCAGAAAATTCCCTCCTGGGCTCTGAAACTTTACATGCTTAGTCATAGCCTAATGGAGCATTTTCTTAGAAAGTTCAGCTCATTTTTTTAATATGTACATATGGGACTAAAAGAGTTTGGAGGACATAACTAAAATTGGCTCAAACTGACAAACTTTGGATTTTCATGAGACTAAGGATCAGAATTAGGTTTTTGTGTTTGAGTATTTGTTTGGCTTTTTGGATTATTATTTTTAGAATCTGATATGTGATATGTTCTGACTCAGGAATATAATTTTTGGGGAAAAAGATTAAGCAGAAGTGATAAATGTGGCTAAAATACATGATCTATACTGTAACATTTAGGTCATAGCTGCAGCAACTTCTTGCAGTGTTACTACAGCATATATTCAACTGTATGCTGAGCTGTGCTCAGTTGGAGTTGCAGTGTTGTTTGCATACTACATTTGGCTTTTGCAGGATATCATCTAAAATGAAATGTTTCTCATCTAATTCTGTTTAATTCACATTTTTACTCTTCTGTTACATTTATTTTACAGTGGTTTTGGTTTTTCATTGAAGAGCATCCACAGTAGCCTTGCAGACAAGATCTGTGCTTCTAATGGTGAGCTAATCTTTTATTAACTGGATATTATGAAAGTAGAGAGCATGGCAAGATGTAGAAATTCCTTTATTTGTGGGGGTGTATTATATCTGAGTTTATTTTTTGGTATTATATAACTCTTCCTCAGAGAGTATGTCCATATGGAATAACTTTTATTATCTACTTTGGAAGTTTTCACAGTAATTTTGTTACAATTTAGTTAAAAATGACCTTGGATGAAGCTAGTGGATTTTTTTTGGTTCTCCTGTGGTTACCTAAGGCAAGTTTCATTGTGTATCCTGCATCAAATCTTGGTGGCAAATCTCTAGGAAGAGAGACTTTTTCTCTGAATGCCTCTAAGTGTGGTTGTTAAATACTCATCTGTTAATATATGGTGAGGTTTGTTTTTCTCCTTGTGGGTGGTTGGTAGCTGCAACTCTTTTGCCTGACACTTTTTTGCAAATGTAGGGAATGGAGGATTTAGAGTCCAAGTTATCAATATTTATTGGAGAAGAGTGTCTGGATTTGCTCAGAGATTAACTATGGAGACAGTAGCTATGTTCTCAGTGGGGGTTATTTTGCCTCTCTTTTTCAAGTTGCTTTTTTCCCAAGTGGGGAGCTGTAGAATAAATTTTGACCCGACAAGACACTGTGATTCATGAAGCCTCTGTTGCCATCATCTCCCTTCCCCATCCTGTTTGTGCTTTGCAGCACACAGAGCTGTAAATACCCATCCCATGCTGTTTAAAATAATATTTGCTCAGGTTATGAAAGTGCAGGGCTAACATTTGTGGAACTCAAATAGCATATAGTTTGGATTTCATTTCTTTCAGAACTTTTCAAGAGCAGTTTTGCTGGTGAGAAAGAAGGCTCAACACCTCAGTGTGTATAAAACTGTCCACACTCTCCTTCATCTGGCTTTAAAAGTGTCATGAGCACAAACCAAACTTCTCCTCATCCAATGTTTGTTGTATATTAACCACTGCTGAGAACAGAATAAATACAGAAGGAAAAAAGAGTAAGGAAAGCAGAGTCTTTAAGGACGTGTGAGTTTTGCTTCTCTGTTTACCATATGCAACTGTGATTAATAATGGAATGGGAAACTCTCATAAGTAGCTGTGCAACATGCAGCTGGATGATTTACATGCTCAAACACAGTATGTGCTTCACTTTCTGTGCTGGTAGAGTGGCTAGGAGGTTGGATGGTTGTTTTTTTAATAAGCTAGTAATTCAGGAAAACATGTTCAAAGGGGGCACTATGATGTGTGCTCTGCTTCTTCAGTGCCTGCCCTGAAAGGTCTTCAGTGTGAATTGGAGTTTTTAGTGGTGGTGGCTTTTTAGGTTTTTTTTTTTTTCCTCTTCTTTCCACAGGAGGTGAATGATCTCAGCTCCTGTTGAGCTCAGAGCAGTGGGTACTGATTACCTTTCAAAGTTATGCTTTGGGAGTCCCAAAATGAGAATTGAGATACTGAATTACTCAAATTTAGCAAATGGTTTTAAATGCATTGACTGTGGTATCTGTCTTTTCAGTTCCTTCATTTACAAGGAGGCAGAACAGCAATTCCCTTGTCTCATTAGGGTGTTAAAAGGTTTAGTTGGAAGTCTCTAGGATACTTTGAAAATGTAGAGCATCATCAAAGAACAATTTAATAGAAGGCAGAATCAATTGTGTCCTCCTCACTGGTGTCAGAGAATAGAGAGGTTCTTCTCTTTCACATAGGAGGTGGGAGTTTTGCAGGCTCAGAGAATGAAAGGGTGTAATAGTATGTCCAGGAGAGACACTGAGTGAGGGGAATCCATGCAGAGACTCTGCTTCCCTTGGTCCTTGGAAAAAGATCTTGGAGACACAATACCTCCAATTATTGTGAACACCTCCCTATATAGCTTCTATATTCTTTATTAGTTCACATTGAGATTGAATTGCTTGTTGTTGAATTCTAATGCAAGTTGCTTCCCAAGGATAGAATCCTGTACTGAATTTCTGTTAAAATACCCTGATACTGTGAAAGTTGCCTGAAAGAGCCTTTCTTTTAGAACTAAATAAGAAAAAAGCCAAACTAACAAAACAAGCCCACAAAAACCCAACAAACTACAAACTCTTTTGACAAAAAATAATGTCAGTGTGGGTAGATACTGTGTGCAGGGTCTGTGCCTGCTGCTGCAACATGTGGGTATGGGAGAGGATGCCTGTCACCAAGTGAATAATCCAAGTTCTTAAGTAGGTGCTACTGTCTTGTTTTTCACACTTTCAACTAGTCCAGCTAACACCAGTTGGTGTGGAGCCCATGTGTAATATTGGATGCTGCTGGGCTGCTTAAGGGCTGGATCCTGCTCCCTTGGCATGCCTTGCCAGGTGATGGAATCTCCCACTCACAGAGGTCATAGGGGAAGTTTCTGCCTCAGCTCCTGAAAAAGCCACTGTGTCCACATAAAATCCCTTCTGTTTTGCTGTGAGAACCACTGACTATGTGGTTATTTAGTGTCAGAGAGAAAGACAGAATCTTGCCTTTGGAGGATGAAACAAACCCAATTCTGATAAATCAGATGAGAGTTGATGACAGTGAGCTGTGAAATGGAAAGATAGCAGCTAAATGCTTAAATTAAATCAAAAGAGGAGTAAAAAGTTTGAAATCATAAAGAGTTGGGTTTTGGTTTTTTTTCTCACTCCTCTGATACCTTATGTTGAATAGCCAGATCATTTTATTATTGCAAATACTGTGGCAGTAATCTTTTACTGCTTGCAGTATAGGCCTACAGCATTAAGTTAGTATAAAATTACATATAGTTTAATATATCTGTACAACACCTTTAAACAAGCTTCTCTAGGCAGGAAGGTTATCCGTCTTATAAATCTATTATTTCATTGTACATCTTGATAGCCTAGCATTGCTCCTAGCCATGTTTAAGCATTAAATAGTGCATTATTATTTCACATAAATCAAGCAGAGATGTGTGAATTCATAAATTTTGCATTTGCACAGACAGTATTTTAAACGTTTTACGGCTTCGTGGGAACTTGGACTAAGAGGCTGTACACAAATCAGTGCCCAGGAAATTTCCATAAAATGGAATATCACCATTACTGCTGTTCAAAGGCATTGCTTGCATCCTTTGGAAATGTTTTAACAGGCTCACAAAATAAAACCAAAACTTGGAAAGGAGGGCTTTGGTCAGATCTTTGCTGGATAGCTCCTTTGCTGCAGGGGAGTGGCTGGTTGCTTTTTCTCATGTTCCTTCTGTTGCCATCTGTGTTGGGTTTTGTGCTTTATTTGTACTTTTTTAATATATAATGCTCCAACTTTGTTTCTTCTTTGCTTTCATCTTGTTTCTTGTCTTCCATCTGAATTCTTCTAGGCCACTAAACTGGAAAGAATCTTGTGCAAGCTCCACTGTATTCATTCAAGAAACTCCACTGATGGGAACTTAAAATATATATGTGAGGTTTTCCAGGTTGGGATGATTTTGATCAAAAACAAAAGTACCTTCTCAAGAGATTTTATTTGCACACAATACATTATGAATCAATTAAATACAATACAAATAATCTGGTGGTAAAAATGGCCAATGTCAAGAAAGGAATTGCAAATTGTTGCAATTGAGGTGGAAATACCTGTGCATATGTAAATTATCCCTTTGTGTAGTTATTCTCAGCTTTGATCATTTTAGCTGTGGTCAAAAAATATAGTTAGATTTTCCTGTTACCAGTCTGGAATGATTTTTATCTTAATTTACCACAGATAACTAATATCTGAAGATAATTTAATCCAATGTTAAAATCTTTCAACTTTGGGTAAAGACTTAGCATGGTAACTCTTACTCCAAAGTACTGAGAGAAATTTAGAGAGTGTGGAAAACTTTTTTTTGGTGTTCATTAGAGCAGACATAACATAGACTATGGGCTACACATACCATACAGAGTTAACTTTCTATACAATGGAGTTTGTGGGGCCAATTTAGTGCAGAATATACATTTGGGTAACATTTTAATGAAAAATTATATCTATTAAAAAAAAACAACTTGAAAAATAAACTTTTCAATTTGTAGTGGGTTTATATTTCTGCTAAAAAGAAGATTGATTTATTTTTTTTTTAACCTGGAAGATGCAGACAAATTACTTGCCAATGTTTTGTGGAGTGAGGAAACATTTTCTTTCTAACAGGGTATTTTAAAACAAGGCAAATGAAAGGGTAAGAGTGACAGAAGTTTCACAAGGAGGTGAGTTCTGGAGTAGTTGGAGTAGTTCTTTGAGTAGTGATTCGAGAAAACCTTGTCAGGAGAAGATTCTGGAGAGTTTCTGAAATGCAGAGAAGATGAACAGTGCATTTTCTGCTCCACTGGGGATCTGTGTGGAGTGCAGAGCAAACCCTGTGCTCTAGTTCTCTGTCCTGGCAGCAGCTGTAGGTGTGTGGAGGTAGGTGGAGTTGGTTGGTGTAAGAACAGGGCAGTGCTGTGGGGAAGGTGGCTCACCCAGCCTGCTGGTTGACAGCACTGTTGTGGGGCTGTGAAAAACCCCTCCAAGTGCAGGACCCCACCAAAGCAGGTCCCTGCTGCTGGGGAAGCCAAGGCTATGAGCATGGCACTGCTCATGCAGAGCAAGAACAACAAACAAGTTCCAGACTAAGCTGAATGGCATCAGCAGATCATTGTCTAAAGATTAATCTTTTGCAAATGATGAGAAAGGGGCAGACACAGAGAGCCTGGAGCTGCCTAAAGCTACACAGAGTCAAATCACCATTGCTGTGGGAGGGCTGGCTCTGCAATACCAACAGAAACATAGTTATCAGGGAACACTAATGGTGCTTCTGTGTTGGTTTTGGGCTACTGACGAGTATTGAAAATCATGCAGGCTTTTTTTCCACCCCCCTTCCTCAAACAACAATTGGGTGCTTGCTTTTGCTGCCTGACTATTTAATATTCATTTGTTTGGGATCAATTCTTCCCTTTGTGGTATTGCCACTGTACTACATTCTCCTACAAAAACTTCTGTCATTGCCTCGGTCTAAAACTATCAGAGATTAAAAAAAAAGGTTCATTATAGAAATTACATTTGCTCAGTAAACCCAGGAGGCATTGTCTTTTTGTTAGCTCCTCTATAACTAATCCTTAGTGCATGTGTATTTTCCTGTGCACACTGTTTTTATATTAACAGAATATGTAGTTACACTGCACAGGAGATCCAAGTAGCAATTGCATTAACCTGTTCATTTTTCAAAGGCTGTATGTCAGCAACTGATGGTATAGAAATAGTATGTATAAGATAAAACTCTCTAATGTTCTTTCTTTTAAATCTCAGCACAGTTTCTGCACATCTCATCAATGTTACAAACTTTGTTATGTGAAAAGAATTGCAAATTTGTTCTCGGAGCTGAAGAGCCTGCACATTTTGGAATTCATTTATGCCAGAGGGTTGTTGTTTCTCATCAGCTTCAAGAGACAGTCAATGAGAGCAGCAGTCCACTTCCATACCTGCCAGTGTGACCACAGGGATGGGTTGCATGCCAGGGAGGCTCAGGCTGAGCTGGGTGTTACTGCAGGAGCAGTGCTATGTTCCTCTGATGTAGTAGTGGTTGCAGGGCATAATACTGTTATAATGCAGGTAATTCTGTTACATGACCAAGTGGAGAGATGATTTTGTTAATTTGCTTCCATGAAAGCAAGCTTCTGCTCTAACATTAAAGCCCAATTTTGACTTAAGTTTTAAATTTGAACTTGGTACAAACAGATGTTTATGTACTCTAAAGTTTGAGGGGCTGAATAGTGCTGAAATAAAGGCAATTGTTTCAATAGGGAGTGCAGCTGACCTGGGTCTTATCTTTATTGCAGATAGCCTTATAACTGAGATGGATGTTCCATTTTGTTGGCATTGCTGTGGAATTGGGCAGATGAGGTATGTGGCTTGTGTCCTGTGTGGCCTAGAACTTGTTTTAAAAGCCATCATGACAACAGTGTGATGTTCAATAATTTTCATCCTGTGCTGAGAATTGGAGAGATTGGGTCAAATGATCTTAAGATGTCCCATAGTGTCCTTGTGGTAAAACCTTGTCAGCATCTGGGACTAGGAGTTATTCTTTGGGCTCAAAGTTCTTGGGATGATCCCACTATCAACTGTGAAAACCACCTCAATGTGTAAGTGTTCATTGCCTGAGACATTGTGTATCACTTTTAAAAATACTGAGCATTTATATTTGGAAAATATCTCCCTAATTGTATATATTGTTCTGGGTCATTATTTTCTCATTGTTTAAATTACAGCTCATTTATTTAAAAGAATACTTGTCAAAGGAAAGCTTTAAGTACTGATTTAAGAAAGCACTGTTAAATAATTGAAATGACTGTGATAAAATTGCCTTAGTTTAAACAGACCAGTTTTATCAGTCTGTTTAATGAATTGTGCTTTTATAGGGTGAGATAAATCTAACGTGAATTCAAGTGGTTGCAGTAGAAATACAGCTCTAGGTGGGATCTCCTGGTGGATTTACTGAGCTGAATTAAAGGAGAAAAGGCAGTTGTACTCCTGTGTTTCCTCTCAAACATTTCCTGTCCAATAAGCAATGTTGATACCTTGCAGAGTGTTGTAATACCCATGGATCAATGCCTGGGTAGTTATGTATGGATTGCACAAAGCATCTTGGTCGTTGTTTGGAATATATTTATGCCTTTGGATGTAGAAATCAACTTGGAGATGCATCCAGTCCTGGAATTGTTAATTTTCATGCACTAGAATAGCAATGTTATAAATTTCTTTGTAGACTGAGGTGCCCTGGCAGGTTGGCATTGCTACTTACTGATAATTTAGAAGGATTTTTCACTCACTGCAAGAAAACCAGCATATCTGCTGTGGAGCCAGACTGGGGACAACCACTGGTCATTGGCTGTCACATCCCAAAATGATGGGGAATTTGTTCATGTCTAGTAAGTGAAAGAATTTGCTTTTGGTGTATCACTCTCGGGAGATCCCTGAACCAGAAATTAACATCATCTTAAAACTGGACACACAGTTTCTTAAATGCTGCCAAATGGATTTTGGGGAACCATGTACCCCATCAGCAGGGCATGAGTGGTATCTCAGGATCCAGGGTGATGCTGTGAGTGGGGTATATACACATCCCCTCAGCAGCTTTCAGGCCTTCATAGTCAGCTGAAGGAAGGGAACACAGACTTCCAGTGGGAGCAGAGTTTGTTAGACAGTGTCACTGCTTCCCTGGAATTGTTAACCCAGCCTCAGCTGAAGCCATGTACATTTTTCTTGTTCTCAACAAGGCCTTCACCACCAGTCTTCTGTGACCAGTCCCTGCTGGCAACTCTGCCCTCACTGGACATTGTGATGATTACTTAAAAACTGAACTGGAGTTGGATTGGCTTATACAAAACAGTTTTAGGGGAAGGAAGTGTCCTGACACTTGTACATGATGTCAGTTTGCTCTAATCACACAGGCATGTAGAGAGCATAAATGATGCTTCTTTTCACACCTTTTGTCTTTGATTATCCTGAAATGAGCCATCCTTACCCAGCTGGTTCCCTGTAGCATGACTGTGTCTGCTGACTGATACCAGTTTGCTGGCATAAACCCCAGTGCACTTGGAGGAAATTTCCTGAGAGTTCAGTTGTTGCTCTGAAAGGGAGGAAGTTGTGCCATGGGATATTTCATTATTGAAACTGGCTGATGCTCCTTCTTCCATCACCAACCAGTCTGTCTCCAAGAGCTGTGCTCTCCTCTTCTGGATCTGCTGCTGGCTGAAACCTGGCTTGCAGTTTTCACTACTATCAGCCTGTCCATCTATAGTAAAATTGTCAGGGTTTTTGTTTCTCTTAGCAGGTGTCTGGGGAAGTAAGCTTAAGTTTTGAGTTGATTGAAGTCAAGCTTCTTTGAGGAACAGCTTGATTCTAACATAAAATAAAGAAAAAATCAGGTCTCTATAAGTATCTTTCATAGTGGTTTTATGAGATGAATGAATCACAAACCAAAAGAAAGTCTGCAAATCAGGGAGGCATTTGAAGCAGAAGGTTAGAATTTTATTGTTCAGAAAATACTTAGATTTTCATTAGACAATAGACTTTTTTTTGGTCTTTGTTTTCTAGTCATTTCTTCTACTGCAAACTTTTAAATAGTGGAAGGATATATTAAATACAAAGGAAAATTATTTTAAAAACCTATTTAAAAAATTAATTTAAATGTAGACAGCCATAGTATTATGGCATTAAAACACCCCAGGGTCTTTTTTATTGGTCCATTAATACTTGCCTGGAGTGGTAGAACACACCTGAGGCAAGATTTAATGAACCAATAAAACATGCCCTAGAGTGCCCTAATGCTGGATTGCTAACTGTTCTATTACATAAATGCACTGTTTGCATACTTCCTTCAGACACTGCAGAAAAATCTCCAATTAAGTGAAGACCATATGACAATTTTCATCCAGATTTTCCATCAGCATATTTTGGAATGATTAAAATGATTATTTGAGAGATTCTCAGCCATCCAATGCAATGTAGTGTGCCTAGAACTTTATGGATTGTCCAGATGGTGAATCTTTTAAGTTATGTGTGAAGTCAGTGTGGTTCCTCTCAGGAGCTGAGAGATGTCTGAAGTGTTCCTAATGCTGTTTATTTCTGTTCTTCTCTTGAAAATACCCCACTTGTTCTTTGCCTAGAATCCACCCCTAACCAGAAATCAGGCAGAGGAACTAGTTGTAACTTCAGTCCCATTAAAATGCTCAAGGATGACAGTTACATGATGTTGTCCAAAATATTTGCCAAAGAATGATTTGATTCCTTTTTAAGGGGTAGCTTTTGAGGTATGAATGAGCTGTAATGGAGCTGGGCTGGTTTTCAGTAGCTGATGGGCCAGCTCTTTGCTCTCCAGCACTTTCAGAAGGATCAGAAATTGTCATACTTGTATTAAATCAGACAGCTCGGGTGCAGGAAAGTAAGAAGGATGCTTACTTTATTTTTCAATTGCTGTTTTAAAGCCTCTGACTGGAGTTGGCTTTTGCACTAATGATTTAGAATGTTCAGAATCATGAGGAAAATTTGATAAATGTTCCTAAGTTGATCTGTATGTAATAATGGGAAAAAGAAGCAGAAGAGTGGTTTTGAATGTCATTGCATGCAGAATAATAACTCCTCATCAGAGAGTGAGCTGTGTACATTATTAGCTCTGCTTGCCAAGGTTGTTATCAGGCAGGGTGATACTCTCTTAAGACAAAGATTTATAGATGTGAACTGTAAAAATGAATTTACATATTTGAGGATGATGTGAAATAATTTTTGCATTCATATGACTTTGTGATAGTCAGAGCCAAACTAAATATGACTTAAGAGTATGAATTTGGCAGAATCCTTATTTGAAAAATTAGGAGAAAGAGAATCCTTTGTTAAACTGATGCATGAGAGCCAATTACCTTACCACTTGGGCTTTTATTGAGAGGAAGGCTTGTAGGTTAGGCTTGATCTTTGCAAGAACAACTGACAAGTTGAACATATATAAGATATGAGCCACATATGCTTGTTAGGGCAAAAGTAACTTCACTTGTGAGTCTAAATCCTCGGCTATTTTGAGTTGGCTTAGTTCCATGGAAGGCAATAAAATTATACCAGCTTATACCAGTGGAGGATCTGACCCCTAATCTTGCAAGTAACAGGCTCATTAAATACTTAGGACCAAATTCTTTCTTGGCATAACTCCATTGAACTTAATGGAATTAAGCCAGCAGAGCATTTGGCCATTATTTAATATGGATAACAATCTAAGGGGAACCAGGTTTCTCTATTTGTTTTTCTTTTGATATGTAGCATTAGCAAAACCAATGTGATTTTTATAATATGTGAAGTACTGGCTAAAAGAGTCTGCACAGAGATCTCCCAGGTACAGCACCAGATCTTCTTGCTGTGCTACCTGATTTTNTGAATGAGCTGTAATGGAGCTGGGCTGGTTTTCAGTAGCTGATGGGCCAGCTCTTTGCTCTCCAGCACTTTCAGAAGGATCAGAAATTGTCATACTTGTATTAAATCAGACAGCTCGGGTGCAGGAAAGTAAGAAGGATGCTTACTTTATTTTTCAATTGCTGTTTTAAAGCCTCTGACTGGAGTTGGCTTTTGCACTAATGATTTAGAATGTTCAGAATCATGAGGAAAATTTGATAAATGTTCCTAAGTTGATCTGTATGTAATAATGGGAAAAAGAAGCAGAAGAGTGGTTTTGAATGTCATTGCATGCAGAATAATAACTCCTCATCAGAGAGTGAGCTGTGTACATTATTAGCTCTGCTTGCCAAGGTTGTTATCAGGCAGGGTGATACTCTCTTAAGACAAAGATTTATAGATGTGAACTGTAAAAATGAATTTACATATTTGAGGATGATGTGAAATAATTTTTGCATTCATATGACTTTGTGATAGTCAGAGCCAAACTAAATATGACTTAAGAGTATGAATTTGGCAGAATCCTTATTTGAAAAATTAGGAGAAAGAGAATCCTTTGTTAAACTGATGCATGACAGCCAATTACCTTACCACTTGGGCTTTTATTGAGAGGAAGGCTTGTAGGTTAGGCTTGATCTTTGCAAGAACAACTGACAAGTTGAACATATATAAGATATGAGCCACATATGCTTGTTAGGGCAAAAGTAACTTCACTTGTGAGTCTAAATCCTCGGCTATTTTGAGTTGGCTTAGTTCCATGGAAGGCAATAAAATTATACCAGCTTATACCAGTGGAGGATCTGACCCCTAATCTTGCAAGTAACAGGCTCATTAAATACTTAGGACCAAATTCTTTCTTGGCATAACTCCATTGAACTTAATGGAATTAAGCCAGCAGAGCATTTGGCCATTATTTAATATGGATAACAATCTAAGGGGAACCAGGTTTCTCTATTTGTTTTTCTTTTGATATGTAGCATTAGCAAAACCAATGTGATTTTTATAATATGTGAAGTACTGGCTAAAAGAGTCTGCACAGAGATCTCCCAGGTACAGCACCAGATCTTCTTGCTGTGCTACCTGATTTTTAACAAACAATACTGTCATGATCAAAGCTTTAAACATTTTTTTTGCCTTCTGGAAAGGTGCTGCTCAAACTGTCATCTCTTTTCCCTATTTCTTCTTGTCATCTCACACTATTCTCTTAGAGTTCTAAGCAGGTTTAAGCTTACTACTGAAGTTTAAGACTATCTGAAAAATTATGCTCTGATCATCTTATGACCAAATAACTGATGTACTAAGCCATTATTGGCATAATTTTTTTTCCTTTAAAGAGCATGGTGGGCACATTGTGGTTAAGAATTTCCACTGCATCATCTAGCATCTAACAGGCTCAATGAGTCAACAGAGCATTGTTTTTATCACAGATTTTTTCCTGGAGCCATTTTAATGTTTTAAAAGCTTGAGATATTTGTCAGTTTTGTCCTGCTTTATTTCTACAGCCTTGTTGATGTTAGTTGGGCCTTACTCTTGGCTCAGTGTGTGGTAAACTCACCTGAGCTCCTTAATGCCTTCCAGGTCATGGCTGAGCTCTGCCATGACTGCTCCAAGTACTCCAGTTTACTCTGGTTTTGGTTTGAGGTGGTAGTGTTTTTTGGTTTAGTTTGGGTTTTTTTAATTAGTTTTTTTCCTTTCTTGTTTCCAGTTACCTCAGACAAACCTTGACTCCCTTACCCTTCTGTATTATTGTATTTTTTCTGTATTGCTCCAAGATATCATACATTGCTCTGAGAAGCAGATAGGTCTAGACTTTTGGAGGAAAAAAAGCTTTATTTGCTGTATTTGACCCCACATATGGAAAGGAGAAGATATGTGCCTCCACCTCCTACTGATAATTGACTTTTACTACAGAAACAAATGTTTTTGGAAGAAAATATTTACCATCGAAGGGCTGGAGGCCTTGACAGGGTGCTTTGCAGCTGAGTTCAGGCATAGCAGGAGTCATCTCAGTGCAGATGAACTTCCCCTAGAAAGGTTATTAATATCAGTGGTTGTTTTGTGACCCATATACAGTTTTACAGAAATGAGAGTAACCCAAACACTAAAATCCAAACCAGAATCACCAGCCCCTTCTACAGCATTCTTATTAAAGTTGGGCCAAGAGAAATCACTGCAAACTATTTGCACTTGTGGGTGATGTCACACAGCTCAGGGGCAGTGAGTACCTGGCAAACAGAACTGGCTTTGAGGGAACTTAGCTGAAGGACCACCAAGAAAACAGGGAATGAAAAGCAGTGGAAAGGAAATTGATTGCCAATTAGTGCCCACAACATTCAGATGAACAAGAAGAGCTCCTCAAGCAAGTGAAGTGGGGGAATGAAGAGTCTGGAAACCAGGTGGAAGGATGAAAGGACTTATTTGAAGTTACTCATGAAGACATGACCAAATGTCAAGGAGTCCATAAAACTTCTGGCTTGCATAAGCAGGGCTCATGTTTGTACACTTCTGTTATGGACTCGACCTAGGGTGTGTAAAGAAGCAGAGAATGGGAAGGACACTATTACTTTTCCACCTAATACTTGTGTAACAGAAGCCCATCTTCCCTCTCTGCTCCCCTGTCCCAGTGTGGATTTCCTTAAATCACAACGTAGCTGAATAATTAATGATGAGGAAATGTGGTAGGAGGAGATGAAGCTGTGTGACTGCTTGGGTACCACCAGCCTGCAGAGTTGTTTGCTTGTAGAAATGACAGTTTCCCCATCTCTCTACATGCTGCACTGGAAGCTACAGCACATAATAGCACCAGGAGTTCTGTTGGGGCTGGTGAGTGGTTTAATGGCACAGCCTGAATCTGTTCATTTGATTTTTATTCAAAGAGAGCATCTGCACGTGAGCATGTTTTCAGCTGTACCAGCAGCTGAGTTGCAGTCTTGCAATAACTGTCTGTGCACGTGCCTGGGATGTGTGTTTACAATGAATCTCATTTTTCTCTGGGTAAAAAAAAAAAAGCAAATATGGAATTATGTACCAAGTTTAAATGAATGGTTGTGCTTTAACAGTGATTTATTTTTTTATCTCTCTGTGCCTGAGTTGATGGTGACTTTTTCTATGCCTATATATAACTTATAGGAAGAAATATTTGTGTGAGACTGTCCAAGTAATTACCCAGTTTACTCATGCAAATAAGTATTTTTTTTTTTCCTCAACTTGGAACATCATTTTGGCAGCATTGCCTTTAATTACAGAAACATTTAAAGGAAGACAAGGATGTAGTGCATACTAAAAATGTTCTGTGCAAATAGTGAGAGGATTTAGGTGAGCAGCAGCTCTGTAATTACCTTGCAGCCAGAAAGACCCTCACATTGTTTGAAGGCTGTTAAAAATAAGGAAAGAAATCATTTTCTTCTCAAGGGAAAGGAATTAATTAGCAGTGCACTGAGAGCCTTGGGATTGGTTCTCATCCAAAGGAGATAAATAAACCAAACATTGCTTCAGACTGCTCAACATGAGCAAAAGACAGGCTGGGAGAGCTTCTCTGTAGGATTGGACAGCAAACCTGACCCATGAGGAGCTGGGCTGAGAGAATTTTAAACCACCTCATCCCCTTTCCAGAGTGGCTTCTTCCAGAGGCTTCTGAAGCTCTTTCCAAATAGGGGCAGCTCTGGAGTCCTCAGGAACTCCAGTCCCTTGGCTGACCTGCTGCCTGAGGTAGTGTTGCAAGGCTCACCATGCTGTGTGGCTCTTTTCTTGTATGTTTTGCATTTTTAATTTATTTTTTTTTTTAATCTGTGTTCTGTCAGGTTGGGCTTGCACTGGTGTCTAAGAAGGCAGCTTGAAAAAGTGAGTTTGTGAGATACCTGAACTGGAGGGGAGACAGCCCTCAGCAGAGCTAGAATCTGAGTATGCCCCAGTGTTTTCAGCTGGCTGCAGAGATGGAGATCCTAGGATCATAGAGCTATCCCTAAATACCAGTTAAAGTACTTCTCTTATGTAATAATCCAAGATTAATAGAAGAAAACAACACAATCTTTCCCTCCTCTAGCTTAGTGTGACTTCAGAAGGAAATTAAACTTAGCACCTTTTGCTTTTCCTGCAAGTATCTGTTGTTAAGTGTTAACTTTAAGTATTTTCCTAATTTTAGCTATGTTGTTTTACAAAAAAAAAAAAGCTAGAGGCATCAAAATGATCTTGTGCACATTTCTACCCAAGCATCTGGATAGAGGAAAAACAACCTCTTTATTAATACCCTTGATGAAAAGAATTATGGTGGCAGCATGTTTATTACCAAATGTGAGAGAATCTTTGCAGAAGGGAGACATTACAAATGCCCTAACTATTAGAAAAAAACCCTTCAGGTGGAAGTCACACCTTGTTAGGCACTAGAAAATCCCAGTCATGAAACACAGACTCCTGTGAGGCCAGGCTGTACTGGTTCCTCTGCTCACACAACTCTGATTTTTCCCTTTTTCCATATAGTGGAGGAAACCTTTAGGCCTGTTTGTCTCTGCTCATGTACATGAAGTTTTATCTGGTGTTGGAGTTATCAGGAGACCAGGCCACTGATAACATTTCATATGCAAACACTGACAGGTGCCCTAAAATTTACAGTGCTTTCTATTTCTTATCATTCTCTGCTATTTGATTCTGGTTCTGTGATAGCAACTCCTGGAGGAAATGATAGTTAGACCCTGAGAAAACACAACAGAGGTGTCACATTCTGCCTTTAAACCTGCAGCTGATCTCACAGGTTTCTTTTTTGGGAAGTAAACTCTATATTATAATTTACTAGCAAATCTCCAACAGTCTGTCCCTTGCAGCATTAAGATTACTAAGATAGGCATTTGAATAAAGCTTTAATTATTGTAGCTCTTGAGCAAGCAAGTTAATCTGAAAAATTCTCCATTCTACAGAAGGAAGGAAAAGTTGGGGGCAAGATTTTGCATTTATAAGACTTGTAAAAGCATTAAAGACTTTTAAAGAAAGCATGCAATTTACAGAACTTTTAGATTATTTGCTGTTCTCCTCAGCAGTGATTGTATTTTTAGAAACTTACATTGAACTGTGCTGTCATTGCTGCTAAAATTGTCTAAATTTGGCTCACTTTGTATTTAATGTGAAAGAAACCTCCTGTATAAATAACAGCAAACAGGAACCCGTGTCTGGAATTCTTGGAAAGACTGAATAGTGCCAACCTCCATGAAATCTCAGTGCTAAAATCCTGAGCTACTGACACCCTGCTCCTTGTCAATACTGAGTCTCTATAATGTGTATTTCTGGAGTTTTATTTAGTATTCCTGCTACTTAAATATGCTGGAAAGTATTTTGCAAAATAAGCATGTGGTTAACTTTGCTTACACACATTTTTTCTGCTATCTATATTTTAATTGCTTATATCTGGAAATTTAGTGTCTGATGTCTGTATCTAGTCCAGATTTCAGCTTACATTCTAGTTAAGAAAACACCCAAAAAAGATAAAATAATATTTTGAGGATAATTTAGCTTTTTGTTGAGAATCAAATGTGTATTTGCAATTCTCTTGTCTCTCCTTCTAAATGGAAAAACAAGAACCTGTTAAATATTTTTAAGTTGTTTTCTCCAATTGATGTTAGTAACATCTTGCATTTTTAAGGCTTTTGTTTTTCCAGGACTTAAATTTTTAACACAATATTGCTCACAGCATTTTCTTTGCTTTGGAGATGACATTAAAAAATGGTTTTTCCTTGGCTCTGATTCCCTAAGAAGCACACAGTATCTAATTTCACTGTAAACTAATTTTTTAACCTTAAGTTAAAAAGTGATTGTACTCTGGCTGGGGGGCTTCAGCAATAACACACAGTTCCTCCTGCCACGGAGATGAGACTGAGGAATGTGGCACTTACTAGTAGCAGGAATTGTGATGTGTTTGGATGGACAAGGCAGGCTTAGGTTACTAGTGAACATATTTCCACAGGGCCATGTTCTGTGCAGCCCAGGTAAAGGCAAGATGCTCAGTGTGACAAAAATAGGAAGGGGCATCCAGCTGTGAGGGGAATCTGGGGCATGGCCAGCACAGCAGCACCCTCAGTGTCCAGTGATTCAGACCCATAGCACTCGAGCAGAGGAGAACCACTTGTGGAGACTGGGATCCTCTGCCAGGGCAGGGGTTGTTAGGCATGTTCTAGGCAAGAGCTAGGCCTGAGCCACGCAGGGAAACTGAGGCAGCAGGTCACAGCAGAGCCTGCCACACAGCTCAGGTGAGGACTGAGGGCAAAGCCCTGAGCTTGAACACAGCTCCTGAGCCTCAGCATGGGAATCCCCAGTAAAGTTTCTTGCATATCTGACCCAAGGTGGCCAGGCTGCAACAGAGCAGAGCAGGCCTCGAGCGTGAAGCCCTTGGGGTGGGCTCCCCAAACCCGGCAGGCAGGGGTCCAAGTGGGATTTGTTACTCAGTGCCCTGCTTTGCTGCAAGGAGGAGACCATTCAGGCCCTTGTTAAACTCGCTTCTGCTGAAGTGTTATCTGCTGATTTGCAGCCAGCACTCAGCTTTCCACGATGTGAAGCTTTATTCTCAAATTAACCTGACGTGTAAATGATTTGCTGCTCTTGTGCTGTTGCTGAAGTTTGCAGTATCCAAACCTCGGCTTGTGACATTGCTTTGTTTTCAAGGCCACACAACTGAGATGCAGTGCAAGTGAAGTTTGCATCCAATCATCAGGAAGCCTTGCCAGAGCTGGAAGAGTGAGGGCTGTGCTGTCTGCTTGTCTCTGTCACTGTCCTGGAGAGCTGAGCTATATGTATAGACCCGAATAGATTGCCAGAATCAATCCGCTTTCCAGAGATGAACGTGGACATCTCTTTTCCACTGTAATGTGAATACTCAAATCTTTCCACATAAGAAACTCATATATTTGAGTTTCACAGCACTCCCTAATAAGGTTTTATAGCCATTAGTGTCAGTGCCATATATCACTGAGGCATTGAAAAAGCGGAGTTTCTTTCCCAAACCACCTTTCTAAGCATCCAAGATGAAGTGATTTTATAGCTTACACTTCCACAGATCTTTCAAATCCCACAGCACAACTTGTTTTACCTGAGCCTCCAAGATTTTTGTAAATGATTTCCCAGAAGCTCTTGAGGGGGTCTTTCTCTCTTTATTTAAATTTAAGCTTAAAATATTATTAGATTCCATTCAACACAAAATTGTTCCAGAATACATTGCAAGCAACGTGTGTACAGAAGGTAATCTACACTATCTAATAAATAAAATTGTGTAACAGTTTGAAATTTCAAATGTGACCATTTGCTTTAATATTGCGAAGTGTTTGTTAAACCTTTAAGCTTGTGACATTTTTCCACGCTGACAGCTAAATAATGAATTAATGGCTTTAAAGTCCGTGGCAGCCTGAGGGTTTCAACTACATGTTTAGTCAAAATAATTGGTGCTTTAATCATTCTTTATGAACCAAAATTGTTCCTTAGTTATACAGGAGTGGTGTTAAACAAATATCTATGCTGGGAATGTTCTTTTGTGTTTCTAAAATTATCTCCTAAGTTGGAAAATGGTGTCTGGATGCATTTTTCCTCTGGTATAGAAGAGTTTGTGCTTCACCCTCATGCTGACCACCTCCATGACTGCTGGCTGTGCTAGCCCTTGCTTATTGTAGTTGTAGTACATGAGTGCATAGTTCTGAGAGCAAATTGGAGGGGGTATGTGGATCTCGGCCCCTGCACTATCAGATGCAGTGTGTAGGACCCATGCTTAATAAACTAAATTAGGAGATGTGTTCACAACAAAGCTGGCTCCCAACCAAACCATGCACACTTAAGAGCTGCATCTATGACATCTTTTGTTACTAGTGGGAATAAAACAGGTTAAACAGGGGAGGAAATTGTGGTCTCAATATTATGGCTGATGTCATGTGAGTGGACAACTGTATCTGCCCAATATCTTCTGACCTCAGAAATGCATCTGTGCCATTGACCAGGAGATCCTAACCCACTTGAGATCTCTCTGATCCATCAGGGGTCCAAACAGCCTCTGTGCCTGGTACAATTGCAATGTAGGTAGCACCCAGTTTATAGCATGAAGGTAATTAAACTCCTGCTGCAGGGAAATTTGAAAGAAGAAACCACAGATCAAGGTGTAAAGGGATATGAGAAAATGTGTTAGTCCAGGTCTGCCATTCCTTTCACTGCACAGCCCCTAGTGACCTGCACTGCACTAGCTGTGGGCTCAGATGACTGGTGCTGTGACCTAGGTCCTGTGTTACACTGCTAACCTCTAGGAAACGCTGCTCATCATGTAGCTAAAATGATTTGGTTGGAACTTTGGTGGTGCTTTTTTGGTAGAGTTTAATAACAGTGTTTGCAGATTGCAAATGCAAGGAATTACTCCTCTTAGGGACATGGTGCTTCAGGATGGATTTAGAATAAACAGAATAAATAATAGGTGGCAGGGATTCTCAGAGAGCATGCTTTGGATTTGAAGACATCTTGGCTTCTGGAAATAGCTTTTTGAGTATCAGGGAAGATACTTCTGGCAGCACTTACCCTGCTTTTGTCTACAACCAGGGAATCCCCACAACAGCTTGTCTTCTGTTGTCACAGCTCTGCACTCGTCTGAAATTCAGAGCCTTTCCCCATGAGCCACATCAGGCTTTCTCTCTCAACTCCCTCTGGGGTTTTGCAATAGCCTAAACACAAACCACTTTGATACAGGAATGTGGTGCTGTCTGCTCCTCTCTTCCTCCCAGTGCTTCTTAGGATTGGCTTGATAATGCTGTAGCTGGAGTACAATTCTTTGAGACAAGCCTCCAAACTGGAAAAAAAACCCCAAAAGCAATAATACGAATGACTGCAAAATGCAATTATTGTTGTGTGACTCTCAATGCAGAAGGAAATAGCTAATCTGTTGCAAATTGCTTCCTATTTGGATTGTGTGACTGTGTCTGATAAAAATGGAACAATCTGCTGAAGTTTTCCTTCCTGATTTCTAGCTCAGGGTGCATCAGGTTGCTTCCTTTCTGCATGGAAGAGAGGAAGCATGGCCATGATGCTGGGGGTGATCAGTCAGTGTGAGTTCTGAGGGGTGAAGTGTCTTGGAAGGGGAAAAAAAAATAGCCTGGCAAGATTCAGCTGGCTCTTGGAAATGTTAGAGATTTTTGACTGACTGCCAAATGTTTCTGTATTTCTCTGAAGCTTTTCTTTAGCTTAATAGTGTGTGTGGTAATTAAAGTGTAGAATTTCAACTGTGCTTATTTTTTGCCCTTATATATCATTGCCTAGGCAAACTTTATATTCTCCCTTGATTTATTTCCCCCCTTCCTTGTGATTTTTTTTTTCTGCTACATTTTGGAGGTGTGGCTGTTTGTTTTTGTGTTGTGGTGTGGTTTATATGTGGTTTGTTTTGGTTTGTTTTTTTTAAATATTTTTATTAGTGTTTTATTTTGTTTTCCCTCTTCTTCCATTAAATGATAGACAAGGAAGGTAGAAAGGGGTGAACATCTACTAGAACATACTTTTACTTCAGGAGGTTAGGACAGTTCATTGCTGATGATGAGAGGTTGTGGAGTTTCCTTCACTGGGGAGATTCCAAACCTGCCTGGACATGAGGATCCTGGGTTCTGGTGACCTGCTGGAGCAGGGGGTGGCCCCAGATGATCTGCAGAGGTCCCTTCTGACCCCCCTCGTGCTGGGAACACTGTTGTCCCTGATGGATGATATTCTTTGCACAGTTATAGCTGTACCACGCTGAAGGCTTCTCACAGCTTCAAAATGGTAAAGATTTGCTTAAATACACACTACATATTAGCATAAATAACTAGCCAGTTCTATTGGCATCATTAAAGCAGGGACTAATTCTGGTGTGGCTGTAGCTGTTTCAAAATCAGAGTGGTGTTCTAGTGCAGTTACACGAAATCATGGCCCATCCATTCTGGCAGTCAGCTGAGGGCTTCAGCTTCAATACTCAGAGTCAAACATGAAACTCAGGGTGGAACTTCACTGAAGAGGTGGCTTAAAATGGAGAAAACCCTTCTTCTGAAATCTCTTATACTGAAATCTCTTGGGCTTCCCCAGTGTGTTGTCTCTAACAAAGTGTACTGCACTTTGAGGACTGTGCTGTGGGTGTTCTAATAGAATCTGACTCCTTTGTCATAATCTCTTCATCTAATAATTCCACTGTAGCATTTTCTTCCCCCGTATCATTCACTATGTGTTAATTTACATTTTGATTTCTGTGTCCTTGACCCAAAACTGTCAGGTTAGGATGACACTGTCATCTACAGCAGATTGTGAACTATTAATTCTCTCCTCCTTTCTGTATGTGGTGTGCCATGTGCAGATGGGGCTCCTCCCTGGAAGCTTCTGCTTTCCACTCTTTGAGGGTCTTTGAGTCTGTCACAGATGTTCTGTTCTGAACCAGGATCTCAGGTGAACAGAGTGGGTTTGTCTCGGGAACATAAGGCATCTCCAGGCTGCATCTCACTACTGTGTCTGGCCCAGCATCTCCCTTTTAGCAGTGACCATTCCCCTTTGTTCCAGAGGAAAATGCAGAACACTCCAATGTCTGTGTGGCAGTGATCTGTCCATTATCTTTTTAGTCACCATAGTTTGTCAGGCTATTTGTGGAATCATGTATCTTTTTGAGGTGGCTTGGCATGTAGTCATCTCTGTGAGATGTTTCTTATGATTCTGTTTTGCTGTCTGTCCAAACTTTTGTTACGTATTTTTCTTTTTAGTATCTTTTTTCCAGTGATTAATAATCATGTGCCTAAGGAAAGCCTGATAAAGAGATTTGGAATGTTAGACAAAAGAAGAGCAGGCAGCCCCTGAGGTGATCAGATTGTTTGCACCTCAGTATTATCTTACAGGTTTGCTCTTGAATAAATTAAATAAATTTCTTGATTAATTAGAAGACAAATTTTATCTGCATGCTTACAGATGGAGCATCTTGTTTGTACAAATGTCTAGATGCATATGTAAGTGTTCATGTGTATCTTGTGTGCCTATGTGTTTGTATGAGGTAATTTACAGTCTGAAACATTGAAACTCTAATATGTGGGTGTTGGAAATGCAAGATTTGAGTTTGAAATTTAAGTGGAAATCAAGTTCTCATTTGACTGCAGTGATTACTTTGCAATTCTTCTCTCTCCTTTACTATTAAAATATTTCCAAAAAAGTAGATTAAACCACAGTAACAGCAGGAAGACAAGATGGTATAAATAGCAGACAGAGCAGAAAAATAACTTTATGTGGAGTTGATAGATGCTCCTTGAGTTGCTTGTACTCTGGTGTTTAGCCCATGACTCAGCCAAGGTTGCACCTGTTTCTGGTCAGTGGAAAGACCTGAAGGGAGAATCAAAGGAAACTTGTAGGTACAACATGGACCTTGGTAGCTAGTCCTTAGCCTTCAGTGCTTTAACTAGTGTCACCCATGGGACTAAAGTCTGTGCTGTCCTATTCTTAGGCTGCTTTAACTCCCTTGCCAAGTCTCTCCTGCAGCTGTTCCCACCACGAAGTTCCTTCATTCATTAGCTCTGAGCAATGTGTAACCATCATACCTTTTGAAACTGGCTTATTCAAATCTCACACCATTGGGGTCTCAAGAGGATCTGCTTCAGCATCACTGCCTATCATTTGATAGCATAAAACCAGCAAACATGACTGTGCTGCCCTGCTGCTTGAAAACATGCATTATTAATAGCAGATGCCAGGTAGATTAACTGGTCATGGTGTTGTACAAGAACATGGGTCCTCCTTTATTTTTCCAGTTAAAGGGTAAGATAATTAAGTGGACAGCAAGGATAACTTAATGGATGCCATTAGGAGATTGTTGCTGCATTCCAGATAACCCCTTTTTCTGCTAATCTGCTCAAAGAGAAGCTATTCATCTCAGAATCCAGTACAGTATAGAGAGTACTGTCTCTTATGAGATGGAAAACCACCTAGCCTCATCATTATCAGGCAGCTGGTTTCTTTCCTCTGATCTCAGCTCATTGCTCAAGTCACAAAATGCCATGGTTATATTCTTACCTGTGTGTCTCAGTAGTAGGTGTCCATTATCCTCTAGTTACAGAGAGGAAACTGCTCTCACAGTTCAGATTCATAACACAATTAAGAGTCTACATTTATTTTCAGTATCCAGCATCATAAATTAGAACCTTTTGTAATCTCACTGATGATGATGCTGGATGAGAAGGTGATAGTAACTCTGACTACTTGTAATTAACCATTTTTGCTGAAGTATTTTTCTCATTAAACCTGTGAATACTCAGTTTCCAACTGACTGGAAGTTTGTCTTGCCTGTAACTGTTCAGAATGGCAAATGTTTTGACTGAGATTGCAGATAATGGATTTCTACTCCACTTCTAATATGGTGGCCATGACAGAGATATCACAAGAGCATCAACAGCTTCTGAAAACAAAATTGACCCTATCTGTCATGAGACTGCAGCCTTCCTGCACTTGGAGAAAATCACATTCCCCCTAACCCATCAGATATTCAGTGATATTGATGAGTGCTTGAATAACAAAGCATAGCAAGAACAGACTTTTGATACCTAGAGAAAAGAAACCAAAGCCTCATTTCTGTTATAATAGATGCATTCTTCCCTCTGTCCTGTTTACGTAAGAATGGAACTGCTTGTGTGCTTGATCAGTATAGTGAAGGGGAACTGTATGTCCCATTAATTTATTCTTGGAAGCTCATCTCTTACAGTAAAAATAAAAGAGCTGCAAAACTTCACGCTAGCTTTTCACTGCCTACCTTCAAGTTTAAATATGTATATAGAAGTAGTTTTGTATAGTAGCTTCTGAAATCAGTTCTATTATTTCTTAACTTCCTTGCTTCAATGATAAAATTCAGCTTTACTAGAAGAAAGTCTTATAATCATTTCCACATTTGCTATGCATTACTCTCCTCTCCCCCTCTTTCCTTTTTTTAAATAAATAGTACTTTGCAACAAATTGATTTTGCTAGATAGTGCATTGATCATGCACCTTGCCTGGGGACAGAATATAGCTTCAAAAACAATAATAACTAAGACAATCATCTAATTTTACTGAAATAAAACTGAAAATGTACACCCAATGAAATAATCCCCGAGACTACTTTAGGTGCATTTGTGCTTGTACTTTATCCTCAGTGACACAGTAATCTACTAAAGTTCTGCTCTCGATTTTTCTCTTTGCAATCTGGAAGAACAGATTCACCAGTGATTGTGCTCATTTATAAAAGCATCCAAAACAAAATTGAACCCCAAGGCTGATAAACTATAAAGATGCTGATCAGATCTGAGCAGAATGGACGGGATGCTTTGGGGCTCGCTCAGCTCGAGACGGCTCCGCAAGACTGATGGCTTTATATCCACAATTACAAACACCATCACTTTGGAGGATGAATGGGAGATCATAAAATATGTTGCTTGCCCTTTATTAAGTAAAGAATGGTATTTTGTAAAATACTTGTGAAGATTTACTAAATTTCTGTAATTTAATTCCTGCCACTGTATTTTCTTTTCTTTGTAGAAAACTTAATCAAACAATCATTTGGAAAGAACAATCCAATAGAGTAAACCTCCTTGTCCTGAAGAGCAAGTGGCTAATTGATTTTGCTTATCAATATCTATCAAGTGGGTGCACAGTGTCTGCTTCATCTAAAATTCATTCATTTACACTAGATGTGTCATAATCAATAATGGTTTAAAAATTCATTCATGCTCACTGAAATTCTTCTCTGAAGGAGATGCTGAATTGAAGAGTCCTCTACAAATTAAGTACTTATTGGAAATCATAAGAAGACAAATGCAACAGGACAAAGATGAAAAACTCCTGTGGTTCTTTGAGGCAATGTTTCCTGCTATCATTCACAAGCTTTGGCTTTGTGATGGCATGAAATAAAGCTATGATGTGTAACTCACCTGGGCTTTGTAGTGACTTTGGAAAGAAAATCATATCAGACAGAAC